>JAQFYC010000626.1:0-51040 GCA_034694165.1 Tomocerus mixtus
TATGCATTTTTTTAAAAAATCTGAAAGGCCATTTACCTACAGAAATTCTTTGTATACAGGATGCTAGCATGCTAGTAAATATGGATGAATGCATGAAATCGTCGTATCAAGTGAATGACCAAACTAAATGGGCTTTGAATAAAATCCCATTACCATTTCAACTTTAATTTATAATGGCACTTATGTATGTACATGTCTGGAAGGATTAATAGATTGAACTAAATAGATTGCACGTAATATAGTATCCGAAAATTTATGAGACGGGATGTACCATTTTGGTCTTTTGAAGTCTTTAACAATGTCGCGAAGATCGTGTTAATTTCTTTTAATTTTTAAACCAAACATAAAATGTCCAACATTTAATATGACATTAACTTAAGTGTCGATGCCGATTGCCAAATCCGTCAACGGCATTATATGAGAAATCATCAAAACATTGCTCTTGTTATTAGTTGTTATTAGAACAGCAATGCAATGCATATTTACATTACAGATACTGCACATCAAAGCTTGCAAGTACTCGATGTACCGAACAGAATCTAGTAAAACTGAAGCTACGAAAAATGTTTCAACACAAAACCTGCAATGTTTCCAATATTAATATGCCATCAAATGGAGTCGTGTGGAATGTGAGATAGTAAGCAGAAATATGCAGAAATATACAGCAATTAAGCTACAGTATTAGCAAAATACAGTACTTACATTATAAGCCCATTTATTCCGAATGACTACCTCTTTATTTGATGAGACTTTTGACTTACTTCATTTGCCTCTCAGATTTCAGACCTAAAGCCCAATATGCAAAATGCAAAACATACTGAGTGGATACTATTAATAATAAGGTAACTGCAAAAACAACTTGTGCAAGGTAGAATATTTAGTTTTATTTATACTACTTAATTGAAAGTAAGCAACAGCAGCAACGTGCTTTTACATATGCATCAAAAACACAAAGATATGATTATGATCATGAACTATTTATAAGTTAAGTCCTAAATATTATGCCATAATGTCACAGAGCTAACAATAACAATTAGGTAATAATGTGGGGATAAGGATTTTTATGAGATGAAAAATATTGGCACTAAACATAATAGTTCATTTAAATCATTTAAGAAAAATTAAACCGAAGCTGACATTTAATTGCACAAGACTGGTCATTAATTGGAAATTATAATTATATTGAGAATAAAACGCATATGTATAGCAATGTTTTTGATTATTTGACTCCCCTTTATTAGTACTAATACTATACTTACTATAATTATAGAATTACACTGAAACTACATAATATTCTTACCGGAAGTTGTGAAATCATAAACTATTCATAAAATAATCTTCTCATTCATTTAATTTTAATATCCAAATTATGTTTAAGACAAACGGATCATTATTCAACGTATTAATAAACGGTGCCGCGATAATTACCCTACGCGACAATTCCCCAATTCCCCTCTCGCGCGACAATTCCCCTCAGCCACGTCGAAAATTAATTAATTGTAATATAATTAATAATAAATAAAATTATTTTATTTATATAGAAAACTTAATGTAAATAAGTATACAAATAAATGTACATGTAGCGCGAGGGGAATTGTCGCGTAAGGAAAAATTGTCGTGGAATCTTAATAAGCACAAAATTACATGCAAACAACATGGCAATCGTAGCAAAAATTACTTCCGGTTATGTGATCATTGTGATCAACAAAATTCTTGAGCAACTTTGATACTGACGGCGAGCTCAACACTGAATGACACAACATCACGATTGTAAATTATGAAAATATTATCAAAGCAATCAAAAATTCGTTAAAATGATGTTTTATATTATAAGAGCGTGAACAATTCTAAATCAAAAAAGTGTCAAGTATCCACTCCTCTTCATTCTTTCTTCTTATAAAAACTTACAGAAATCTTCTCTTGCACTTCTTCATTCTGTCCATATTTTTTCTATAAGTAGAGCACATGTACTAGTACTGAACTGAACTCTGAACTATGTACTTATTTATTTAGAACACAACTACTGTAATAAGTATAATAATAATCTAATTTTGTTATCTATAATATTGAATATTCTGTTGTAAAGTTCAATAATAGGCATTAATCTGCATTTTGTAGATATCATTGTTCAATTTTAGATTAAAAACAAATTATAATCAATGAACAGTAGCACAGCAATAAATACCATGCTAGCGCCAATGCCAATGTAATTTCCTACCAGTCAATTTTATATTTCACGTTGAAATTTTCTGTCATAATACAGTACAACAAAGAGCGTCCTGTTCGATATTTTTAGTTTATCTTCATGAATATAATGGAGACATGCCAATTTTTACTACGATTTACAGAAAATTACAATGATTTTAACACTATAATATTACTTAATTTTAAGGAAATAAAAAATTAACCATTGAAAATCTTTTTGTACATTTCAATCCACATTTTTGAGGTATCATTGTAAATGCTGAGAATGAAAACAAGTACAATTCCTGATTCATACAATGAAATCAAACAAATGCAAATAACCTGCAATCAGAAGAAATGTTTGCCCCTGAAAAAATTGTTTTTGGAGAAACTATTTTTTGACAAAAAAATAAGCTGAATTAAACCTTTCTTTTATCTAATCTACGACAAAAATATCACTGAATTTTTAATACAAAATAAAATAACATTGTGAAATATTAGGAAAGGTATAGTAATCCATCCTATAATTATAATCCGGATTTCGTAAACAATGTTAGATTAATATATTCGAAAGATAAGTGTATAATGCATTACTTAAATACTATATAATCATCCTTATCATCAGTACTCAATTTTATAAATATGGTAACTCGTAGAATTAATTTCAAATGTACAATTTTCTCTGAATGAGTATTTGCAAATGATAGACTAACAAGAGGCAAATAAGTATACAATTAACAATAATCGCAGATAAATAAAAATAACTGATAATTATCAACATCACCATAAAATATGGAGTTAATTATATAATTATTATAGTAATTATATATACATATATACGGTACTAACCAATGACATCGCGCAGTTTGACTTTCTTTCGTGGTATGACCTTTGACCTTGATCATCATGACACGCCATGAAAACGAACATCACTGACGATGAGGAAGCTTACTTACAACACATGAGGGGGCCTCCAGTGATGAATGTGGTTCAATCTGAAATTGGAGAGTAGGTTACAATTGACTGAAGACTAACGACTAACCTGATTACGGTTTATTCAGAACTTCTTTGATATTGACTTGACACTATAAGACGGTCAACAACAACAGTCACAACAGGAAGGGAGCAGCAAGAGCAAGACGTTGACAAGCAGAGTAAAGTTGAAGTAGATTGTAGACGAGTTCTCAGTTACCTGTAATTACATTATGAAATATCAACTCATGACCATTACATCAGCTTTTATAAAAATTCAAATTTTGATACATTCGGTTTTTATTTATATTTACTTTCTACAAACAAAATATTTTTCTGATTAATGCAATAAAATAGAAAATTGGGATACGAAAACAAAAGGAATTATTAGACACAGAAAACATAAAAACCCTTTAATTCATTGAATAGTTAAATCCATTTGTAATCATAATCAGATGTTACTTGATTTAGAAGATGACAGATGTTCGTATGGTCTGAGAAGTCTTACTAGAGTTGAACTACACGACCGAGATGTATCATACAATATTATACTTACAATAAGAAGTACATAGCACCATGTGAAATAACAAGTCATGGAATATGGAAGGAATCATTTTATATGATGTCAGCTTTCTAACCTTGTTCAATTTGGGACACATTTCTGTCTGCCTGTGCGAGGATTCATGTACAAACCTTTACACCTCTAAAATTAGATACGACAATGGCAATGGCATGATTGCGGAATTTGCCGTCGGATTAGTTACATTTTCAAGCAACATCACCGCGCAAATACAATCATTGGCAATAGGAAGGAATTCACAAAACATTAAAATATAGGAATGGTATATTTAGAGAAAATGACATACGCGCGCTGCTAGGATAAGCAAACGTTGGAGCCAACTTACCTATGGTATTGGATTGGATTACCATTGTTGACGATTAAAGTTAGACATCGTCTGGAAATTCGAAGAACGTCATCTCATCATTCCCAACCACCTGGGGGCGAGTTATCGACATCGGGAACCCATTTGCTGTTGGAATTCGGTTCTGCATCTGAACTTTCCTCTAAACACTTCTTTTCGTCTTTGTGATTTTGGGAGGACGGGGAATCCGCTGACCTCAGGTGACCTGTAGAATTCGTTAGCGATACGGAAGGTTTACTTCGGGGTTCAGAATTATTTCTTTCCCTGTTGTTGTTAGGAACTCCGTCAGCCTCTGCTAGAAAAATTATAGCATTATAATTATAAATTACATTATTATAAATTCCTCTAGGTAATAAATAGGAGTATTTTATACTGAAAAATTGATCGTAATTTTTAAGATATGTAAGTGGGTAATAACTGACCAAGTAAAGGTGATTTTGCTGTACCAGTTGTTTCTCCCTCTTCACAGCGTTCTTTATCGTCCCTACGGCTTCGTTTTCTATCCTTGTCCTTTTCTTTATCTTTATGATCTCGGGATCTACTGCCGGAACGCTTTTGACTGCGTTCTTTGTTCTCCCGATCTTTGCTGCGAGAGCGATGTGACCTTCTTTTGTCATCGGAGTGACGTCTGGGTCTGTCAGTATCCCTAAATGACAATAATGATCAAATACCAGCTATTCATGGAGATTCCATACGAATACAAACAATTTGGACTATGAAAAATGGAAAATGAATTTACCGATCTCTGTGTCTGCTTTTGTCCCCATCCTTGTCTTTGTCCCCCTTATCCTTTTCTTTGTCCCCCTTATCCTTATCTTTCTCGTGAGACCGGACACTGCGGTCTCTTTTCTTATCCCGATCTTGGGATCTGGATCGATGTGTCTTCTTATCTTTATCTTTGTCATCTTTTTCTCTGCTTTTCTCTCCTCGGTGATCTCTGTGTCTATCTCGAGTACGGTCGTTTCTGTCACTTCTATCCTTTTCCCGATCACGTCCTATCCTGTCTCTTTCAACTCGTTCCGGTCTCTTCCCCCTGTCGTTACTTCTGTCTCTATCCCTTTTACTCCTATCACGATCTCTATCAGTACCAGCCCATCGACGCTCTCTTTCCTTTTCAATCTTTTCTCGTTCCTCCTTTTCTCGTGTTTCCTTTTCTTTTTTAACATCTTCTAAGTTTTTTCTTAGCATAGCAAAGCCAACATGTTGCTTGCCCATAATATGATCATCAAGTCTGTGTTGAGCTTCGCCAATTATTAAATAAGAACCGCATACTTCACATACTTGCATTGCTTTATCCGGATTCCAAGGGTGACTAACTTCATTTGACCTGTAGACAATTTTAGTCGCAGAAATAATTAGAAAATGATTGCAACAATACCATACAATAAACATAAACTGATGTACAAAGACACCTTAAACGTATGTGACAACTACATTATCGACATTTCTCCACAAGCATGTACAATAATATAACAATATTAGTTTAAGAACTCACTTCAACTGCTCTCGCTCATCCTTCAACTGATCACAAAGTTTCATCAACCCCTGCGCCTTTTCTACATCGCCCTCACACCCTGCAACTTCCGCTTCTTCAAGCAACGCATTGATTCTTTCTGTAAGCAGTGCAATCTTCTCAGCATTTTTGGATCCAGGTCCAGCATAAGTTCCCTGGTAAATAAATATATAAATACATAAAACCGCGTACCATTAATCAAATGCATTTAATTATTGTTAGCTTAATGTTAGTTTAGCCTACCCCATCCGGTCCGTTCGCCAGAGCAATCCTCATTTTTCCTCTCTTGATTTTGGCTTCTATATCTGCTATCATTTTTTCGGCAGAGCGTATAAATTCGGCTTCATAGAGGGACCTTTTGTGCGAGGGAGCTTCTTCCAAATATTTTTGTCTCATCTGATCATCATGAATTTTTGGACACGTGCCTAGGTCGGCTTTCGTGTTAACGAACAGGTCATGAGGGCAAAAACAAACAAGATAGTGAGGGCACATCTGAAATATACAAAAATAAGTTATTTATAAACTTATCATTACATTATACACAAAAATAATACATGACCAGACCACCTGCAATCGATTACCTAATCACTTAAATTACAAAAGTAATTTAACCATATTTCATTATTATGTATTACTGCAATGATCAAATATCAAATCAAATACATTATCTTACATCTGGATCGTCCCAATTCAGTTTCTTCGGCTGCTCAGTGGGAAGAGCATTTCGGTCCCTTCCCATAAGCTCATCCAAAATTGACGACATAAAGTTCTTTGCCATAATTGCCGTAGTGGTTGATTAGACCCCTTAGGATCCGTCCGTTGATTTTTGGATGCGCTTACTTCCAGTTTCCGCTTCCAGAGCTGTCAGTGCTAAGCTGAAACATTAGAAATCAAATTATTTGTTTGATATTTAATCAATATTCAATATTATGCAGAAAATTTTGGTTGCTTACATCCGAATCTTAATAAATCAATAAATCCGCAAGAATTCCGCAATGTCTAATACCGAGCAAACAGCACCAAAATTGTGTAAGACGTTACTAATTAATTAGCTAATTTTTTTGGAGTTTTATATTTAATTTTGTCTTATTTTGATTAATATTCGACAAAATTAAATTCACCTAAAATTCCAGAACAGAAAGTTAAAAATTCCCTCCGCCTTGGATCATCCAAACGTAAATAAATTCTTGAGAACGGCAACAACAAACACGAAAATTGTACACACAAGAGAGTGAAGGAGATTTGTGAGAGAGCGCAAGCGAGGCAAAATTCAGGACAGGAAAAATTAAATAAAGCGTGTGCGAATTGTGTCTCTGCTTGACTGCATAGAAGTTCTTTCAAATATACTTGTGTGAAACTATTTCGTGTTTTATTAGATCACTATTTTGTTGCCAAGTATTGAACTGAATTCATTTTGGTGAGCAAAAACCTCACAGAAAGACCCGGTGATTTTGTGGAGGGCCAATAAGGAATCGGCTAGTCTCTTTCTTCGCAGACTTCTCCAGGTTCCCGCCTCTTATAGGTCGCTGCATGCTCCAACTTTTTCCCATGCAATTTGATCTTTCTTACTTCTGCGAGCAGGTGAAGACTACGTTCATTTCATTGTCAGATTGTTGCAAATTACCGTAATTCGCAATTACAAGGATATTCAGGTGAGTCAAACTTTGTTTTCAATTACCATTATTTTCCTAACCCTTGTTTATGCCGGGGGCCATAAATTAACCCTTTCATTACCCAATAACTTGCTCTAAATTACCAATAAATATTACCATAAATTACAACTATCGTATCACAATGTCATTCTCTTTATCCAACAAATGTAATGTAATAGTATAGGGCAATCTTTATGTCTCTGTCTGCATGTCCTCCAACAGGACAGAACCACAAAATGACAAATCTAATTAATACCTACGTACTCCCTTTGCTAGTAATGGCTACTATGACTAAGAACGGCATGCTCCATGTGACGTCAATGACATGACATGTAAATCTGAAATCAGAAAAGAAATTAGTAAATCAAATTAATAACTTCATGCATAATGTATCGTGTAGAGTGCAGACACGCGTTAAGAAAGTTAAAGGATGTTATAAAATATAGACAAGGTTACATTACACAAGTATAATTATAACATTGTGTAATTTTGTTGAAATGATTAAACTGAATCAGGATCATCATCACGTTTTACATTATAGGTGATAGGCGTTGAGATTTCAGCATTTACAATCAGTAGTACAGAAGCAGACAGAGACACCTTCAAACTTGGCCACACTATACTATAATTTTATAAAGATAATAGAATAATAGATCTGTAGGACTAAAAGCTTAAATGGGTTGTTGACATAAGGATTACGATACGGCTGTTACCAGTTACATGCTTACTTTACTTTTAGTTGTTCATGATCTATGTTCCATCATCCATGTCCATGTGTTTACAAGCATGAAAGTAATGTAATATATACTAATAATGTTTCCGATAATGTAGCTGCTTGGCTGAAGTGTCAGATCAACGTCAAATTTTGGTAAATCTGTCAAAATTCGGGAAAATCATCCCTTAACCAACAATATGGGTTCTGAAGAAGAACAATTTGCAAGTATCATTAATACCTTCTTGTCAACTGACAATGAAACACGCTCGCAGGCCGAGGTATAGTATATTCCAGACATATCCATTTTAACACTTTATTTATGTTCATATTTACATCGGTTTCAAAGTTGCTATAATATATTCTATGCTTAATCTTTTAGGCAAGTTACGATGGAATCCCGGCAGACAAGAAGGTTTTCTATTTATTAGCCCTTATTCGCAACGCGGAAGTTCCCGACGACTTAAGACAACTTTGTGCGGTTTTGCTTCGCCGTTTGTTGACCACACACTTTGAATTTGCATGGCAAGCGGTAAGTGATCTGATTTCTTTATTTCTTTTCTAGTAAATATAAATCAGTAATTAGTGTTTTGGGGTAAATCTTAATTTATTTATTCCAATTAATTAGCTAAATCCAGAGGCCCAAACACAAGTGAAGGGAGAGATGATAGCACTCATTAGTCGGGACGGCGAAAAACTTTCAATGAGAAAAAAATTGGCGGAAGTTACTGCGGAATTAGTGAGAAATTTAATTGACGACGAAGGGAATAACACTTGGCCAGAATTTCTCAACTTTTTGTTCCAAATAGCCAATAGCGCCAACGTTGTGCTGAAGGAAAATGCCCTGATTATATTTTCTCTGGTGCCAGGAATATTTGGAAACCAACAGGCGAACTATTTGGACGTGATTAAGCAAATGTTGGCACAATCTTTTCAAAATGAGCAGTACTCAGTTAGATTTTATGCTGGAAAGGCTTTGGCAAGTTTTGTCACGGATCATGAGAAAGAGGAATCTGTCCTGAAACACTTTTCCGATTTGGTTCCTGCATATTTGAAAGCTATGGAGGAGTCTGTGAGAATTCAAGAAGACGATGCCTTGATGAAAATGGCAATTGAAATTGTTGGTCTAAACCCAAAGTTCATGCGAAGTAATTTAGGGCCTTTTCTGCAACTTTGTTTGGGAGTCGCAAGTGAACAGCAAGTCGCTGACGATTGGAGACATTTAGGACTGGAATGTGCTATTACCGCGGCTGAGAGCATCCCAGGGGCATTTAAGAAAATTGGAGCCCAAATGATACCACCTTTCGTACAACTCGTAAGTTCATTCTCCAATAAAAACTTTTGTGTGCTGGACCACTAATTAATGCTGGAACCTTAATGCTGGAGCTGAACACTAAAATTAAAAATATGATTTTTAGATGCTAACAATGATGACGGAATTAGAAGATGAAGATGATTGGGTTGAATCTGACGACGCCGTGGAAGAAGACTCCGATGGCAATCCAGCCATGGCCGAGTCCAGTTTAGACAGACTAGCATGTGCTTTAGGAGGGAAGACTATTTTACCCATAGTAATGAGCCAAGTCCAACAAATGCTCGAGAACGCGGACTGGAAAAAACGATATGCGGGCTTAATGGCAGTTTCAGCTGTCGGAGAAGGATGTTCCAAACAAATGGAACCAATGCTGGGACAAATTGTTGATCCAATTTTAAACTTTTTGAAGGATCCTGTACGTCGATTAAATATACTTAATCTCAAAATCCTAATCATTATCAATTTCCTAATCCTAATTCATTTTATTTTACTTTAATTTATTTTTATAATTAGCATCCACGAGTGCGTTACGCGGCTTGTAATGCTCTTGGACAAATGGCAACTGATTTTGCCCCTAACTATGAGAAGAAGTTCCACAGCCGTATTTTACCTAGCTTGATCGAATTGTTGGATGACCATTCTTGCCCCAGAGTGCAATCTCATGCAGGTTTGATTTTACTGTTACATACACTAATGCATTGTTCGTTACTTCATTGTGTAAATGTTTTATGGTGAGAATACAATGATAACGGTAAAATACGTGCTCTAGGTGCTGCCTTGGTCAATTTTTGTGAGGAGTGTCCGAAGGACATCCTTAAGAACTATTCAGATTTACTCCTATCTAAATTGGAAGCTTGTTTCACTGTGAAACTGAAAGAACTTGCGGAGTCATGTAGAAAATTAGTTTTAGAACAACTTGTTACCACCGTCGCTTCTATTGCAAATACTTTGGAAGAAGATTTTGCAAAATATTATGAACGATTCATGCCGTGCATGAAATACATTATGCAAAATGCCAATTCCGTCGATTTACGGTTGCTTCGTGGAAAGACGATTGAGTGCGCTTCACTTATTGGATTGGCTGTTGGCCCAGACAAGTTTACTCAAGATGCGGCCGACATCATGGACCTTCTCTTAAGGACGCAAGTTGACAACGGAGGAGTCCAATTGTCAGATGACGATCCTCAGCTGAGTTACATGATCACAGCATGGGCTCGTATTTGCCAAATTTTAGGTGAACGGTTTGCTCCGTATTTACCAATGGTGATGACCCCTGTGTTGCGAACTGCTGCTCTTAAGCCAGAACTGGCCATGTTGGATCCTGAAGAAATTAAGGTAACCTGTTCTGTTTAAAAATCCGTTTACAGTTTCTAACTTCTCTGTACATTAGAAGTTTATTAAAAAATTCTTATTTACTGTCTGCAGGATGTGGAAGGAGCAGAAGATTGGGAGCTGATCTCCTTAGGGGATTCACAAAGTGTTGGTTTGCATACCGCTCGTCTTGAAGATAAGGCAATGGCTTGTCAAATGTTGGTTTGCTACGCTAGGGTGATGAAAACACATTTTAGGCAGTATGTAGATGAAGTAGTAAAAATGATTGCTCCATTGCTGAAGTTCTATTTCCACGACGGTGTCCGTTCCTCAGCTGCTGAAATAATTCCTCATCTCCTTCGCTGTCTCGGAAACAATCCTCAAGACCAAGTAGTGTTGTGGGAACTTTTGAAAATGGATTTACTTGTTGCCACTGGAGCGGAGCCAGAAACTGACGTGAAATGCGACCAATTGTTTGCGATTGCGGCCTCTATTGAAATTTTGCCCAAAGAAGCTTTTGACGCGGAGACTATAGAAAAAATTACCGCTGTCGTTGAGAAAGTTTTCATTGACCATTTCGAGCGGTCGAACGAAAGAGCCGAACAAAGTAAAGATGAAGATTTCGATGAAGTTATTGAGCAGCAGCTTTGGGATGAAATGGAAGAAGATAACTATGTTTTGACCAAGGCGGCCGATGTGATACATTCTCTTTTGAAAGTTCAAGGAACTAATTATCTCCCTTTTATGGAACCCAAGGTAATACCTTTAGTGACGCGCTTAATTGCCCCAGAAAGATATTGGCAAGAAAGGCAATGGGGTATTTGCATTTGGGATGATATCATGGAGTACACTGGACCCACTGCTATCAAATATCAGCAGACTTTCATTCCCCCACTTTTAAGATACTTGACCGATTCCACTGCCGAGGTACGGCAAGCCGCCAGTTACGGCTGTGGGGTCATGGCTCAATTTGGAAACGAAGCCTTCGCTCGTAAGTTATAAATATATTTTCATTATTTTTTTCTAATTTTTTATAACTTTATAAATTTTTCGATTTTGTGCGTTGGACCACTACCCAATAATAATTGCCACTATCACATTTTCTTTTTACAACAGACGCCTGCAAAGAAGCGCTGCCGCTGTTGGTACGCATTGTCTCTGACCCAGAAGCCCGATCCGAAAATAACATAACAGCTACCGAAAACGCTATATCTGCTGTAGCAAAAATTATCAAGTTTTGCCCGTCGTGCGCTAACTTAGACGAAGTTGTTCCTCTTTGGTATGTTAACAATTTACTCCTACTTCCAACTCGATTACTAGTTATCTTATTTTCTGAACAATTGTACTAACGTACTTCCAAAAATGTTTAGGTTATCGTGGTTGCCTATATGGGAAGACAAGGATGAAATGGATACCGTTTACGGACTACTATGTGACCTGTTGGAGGCAAATTCTCCTTACGTCCTCGGACCGAACGGTGGAAACTTACCTAGAATTGTTCAAATTGTGGCTGAGTGTTTTGCTAGAAAGGCTCTAGCTGATGACTCAGTGTCAAGACCACGACTCATAAACCTGTTAAGAATGATCCAAAGTGATGCACAATTGTTCCAAGCTATTTTTTTGCAGTTGAGTCCTGAACTTCAACAAAGTCTTCAATTAGTTCTTCAGCCCCCTGCTTAGTGATCTATTAAGTGGTATAGGTACTATCTAAAAATCTTCACTCACTCACAGTAATAGTAACACTTTTTACTGTCCTAACTTCTGACATCACATGTAAGGTTAAATAATTTGTTAACGTACTAACTGTTTAGGTATAATAGTAATCATTATTGTTATGTTATAGCATCTCATTAAATTCAGTAGCAGTTGTTTACTATATTACTATTATTGTATTATATCTTTATCAATTGATCTTTTCATCGTATCGTGTGCTAAATCTTTGTATAGCACAGCAAATAAGCAACTTGTTGCTTTGTTCGCAATTTGTAACTAATTGTATTTGTAATAACATGAACGTTGACATAAATTCTACTACACAGTGCATGCATTGATTGCTTGATTGTTTCTAAAGTTTAAGCAAATATTAATATTACGCAGACAGATGAGGATGAAGATACTATACGATTTGTGTGCATAAGTCTTACTAGTTAAAAACACTTGATTGTTGCTGTTAATTTTTTTTTAAATATTTGAACATTGAATTTATAAATTGTTGTTACATTCAAAATTATTGAACACTTAGTTAGTTAGTTACAAATCATTCATGTAAACTAAACCTTTTGTATTTTTTTGATTATTACATCACAAAATCTGATTTTAAATATTGATACGAAATACGAACCCTAAGATAATGACTTTTTAAAATATGTTTGGCGAATGTATTCCCATTTTCGATATACTAACTGACCATAGGTTAGCATTTACATGAAAAATATACTAAAAGTTTACAAAAAGGTAAAATTAATAATATTATAATTATAAAAATAAGTAATTAGCTGAGTGCATTATAATTAGCTTATTAATTCATAACTACATTTTCGGTGACTACAATACATTATTTTAACCCAAAGTACAGATACGTGTTAATGCTAACGTAATAATGAGCCATTTAAAAGCATAGCATTGTGATGCTATATTCAATTATTGTATTTTGCTCACATATGTTCCTTTGTTATCTTTTACTAAATATGTCTTGTCTATTTCAAGAAAGAAATGTTTGTCTAATAATTATTTATGTAATTAGAAGACGAAGACACGGTGTTACATTTAGATTTTTTGGTGGCAAGTGGCAAGTCGTGTAATTAAAATATTATGTTTCGTGTAAAGATGTGTGACGTGACTGCTGTGAGTTCACAGGTAAAGAAAGGACTGCTTTTATTGTTAACGAAATACGATACGAGTTTAGGTATTTAAACAGATTAAGTAATAAAGTAAGACATAACAATATGCAAATCCATAGTTTAAGTTAAGTACGTCAAAATGTTAAGGTAAATATCCTTGAAGAGATTTAACCATAAAACATAAAAAGGAATAAATATAACTCCCCTATAAATATATGTTTATCTACCTAGTTAACTCGTTGAAAGTTTTAAAAAATCGTTCACGTTCTTCTCTATATATTATATTGACAAACATTTAACAGAGATGCATAAAGCGTAGGAAACATGCAATTTATATAATAGGTACTTGCCGTTGCCATTACTCTATAAAACTACTTGCAAATATATGTCTAATTGTCATCAATTTGGTAGCCCTCTTTATCGTTGTTAGTTACTATATAGTATATCAAAAGACTTTGGCCTTTTGACTCACGTTTTTAACATTTGCTCGAAATGCGAATGGTATGAGATGAGAAAAATGCATGTCAAGATATGCAGTAAGCGACAGTAACGACACAATTTACCATGCCACGCTAAAATTGTACAAGCTCATGTGGCCTTTTGCCTGAATGTAAAAGAGCTGAGCTAACTTCGGGTTTCCCAGTTATTATGCACCTGAAATAAAGTGGAATTGCACGGGCCTTCGAAAAAAGTTATGGCCATCGGGATGGGAATGAGGACATTTTTACCCCCATCCCTACTTTGTAATGCTTTTCCATTTCCTAGAAAAAGCCCCCGCCAATAGGGATGATCGGGAAGGGGATTCTCGATTTTTTATTTGGTCTGTCATTGCGGTCAACAATAGTAGCATTACTATCAGTACATCAAAATCTGTCGGTTTTGTGGAGTGCACTTGACATCCACATCAGACGAAGAACTCATTGAAACAAAATAGCATTGTCGGCAGTTTTGTATAAAATTTTTGCAACATAACTGCCCACCCCCACCTTGCCTTGCATTAATCCCAAACTTTTGAGCAGCTTGATTTATTTTTAGATGTAAACCCATTGTGTCGTTACTGTATTGATGGGTGTTTAAAAGATTACCTTGTCATGTCAAATGTGTCAGTTTGTAATATAAAATAAATTCTAAAAACTGAAAACGGAAATAAATTAGGGTGTTATATATACCTAGTTAAATACATTATATTCATATAAAATCATATAATATGTCACAATATGTATAATATTCCTTTTATGTACCAATTTAGGAATCAATCTTACGATAAGAATAAACACCTATGTTGTTGCGCTCATAATTGCTAGGACTTAATCAATCCCTCGAATATTCATAACAATGCATTAGTAATTACAGCAAGGTGGATTTTGGGTTACGTATGTGCTGATGATTGAAAGGTAAAGGTATATTGCGGTTTCCTGTAGTAAACCAGTAACTTTTTTGCATAATTTGGCAACAATACTAATTAGCCTTAGGTATTTCGTAAAAAGGTTACAAAAAGTTACAATTATTTCAAGTAATTACAAACAGCACTTTGAATCTTTGAATGATGCATACCTATATTAAAATCAAGCCCTTGGACCAAAACAAATTGTCATTTTTATAGTTTTTTATTCATAAAACACAAAAGATAATACACAGTTGATTTTATTAACAAGAAACTTATATTTAGTACACGCATACTTTTTACGCGTCCTGGCTTCTGTATATAGTTATGAATTAAAAATATTCGTCATTTTCTCAAAGTTAACAAAACATTAGGCATCATTATTACAAAATATCGATAGCCGAATCCTTGCTCCATACTCCATACACACATTGCCATAATTAATTAATTAGTCAACAAATTCAAAGGCACACATCAGTTTTGTACATTTCATTTTTGTAAATTATGCTTTAAGTAGTATTATGGAATTTTAACTAAAGGACAGAGAGCATTGATCAACAACTATACAAATAGAGGTGTTACGTCTTTGTATGGCTGGAGGGTCCACAGATGTTTGAAATTGACAAGTGACAGCAACTCATTCCAAGATAACAAAAAATTAGAACTATAATTACAACACATTACGTATACAGCTACAGATTTTTTTGTTTCAAAGTTTTTACAATATAATAAAGTGTATCTATCGAGTCTAAAACAACTATATTTCCTACCAAGTAATACTAACTAACGATAAACACTATGTACTAGAATCTAGGTATATTTTATTTCAAACTCTGTCAGGTAGTCAAGTTAGGGTTTGCTCATTTACCGCTAGTTAAGTTGTGAGCATTGAGCATAATAAGCGTAATATTATGGAGGATAATGTGATGTTTATCAATCACGGATCAATTTCATATTTGTCAAGTATTAGTATTTGTAAAAAATTGAAAAAGAATTGACGGCAAACAATCTGGAAACCTACATTCATGTGCATATGAACCGAAAATTGTAGAGTTGTAACTGTAGTATGATTGACCCCGACTTTCAGTATATTATTTATACAGTTAACTCGTTAACTGCTCTTAATCAATGTGTAAAAATTGCATAAACCTCAAACAATTAATTCTTTGCAATATTTTGCCTAAGTATCAAAAATCTAAACTTATTATCTTTAATATTCTGCAAGTCAGCAATACTTGATCACGCCATTTAATTAAATGAAAATGGTAATGCCCAACAAGGACAAATCCAACTATAGTGTAAATAAAATTAATTAAGTGGATAGTAAGTAGAGTAGTACATGGAAATTGACATTATAAACACTTATTATAATACGGAAGTGTAGATATAGCGTAGCCTGTATATATATATATTAAGATGGAGAACGATTATCTACGGCAGACCAGACATCTTTCATTGAAGTGCAATAGTTACAATGCAATTACTAATTCAATTAAGTCAGGAAAAATTGCAAATCGGAAAAAATTGTACAACTATAAAATAAACACTATTTGCTTCATTTAATGTTGGAATTGAGGCATTGATGTAGCATTTCAATCCAGATCCTGGCATCCTTGATCAGGGCTGCCTTTGGGATTCCCGACAATCTCCACATCTTCAGCTAACTCTTTCATGTTCGCCACTAGAACGCTTGTCATCTTTACGGAGCTGAAAGGCCAAGCAAAACCAGTGGATTAGAAACATTAGTAACACATACCTTTATTATTAAAAATTTCAAGTGGATAGGCTATCCAAATGTACCTGAACACTTCTTTAGCCTTCGCTTTTAAAAGACGATTCTCCGAGTGCTTGTAAGTAAGGGCCCACTTTACACTTTTCATTAATGACCGCAGCTTAATGGTGTGCTGCTGTAAAAATATAAAAGTTACCATTAAGTATTAGGGCAGGGCAGAGAATAGCAGAGGATGAAAATTGGTTGAAACATTGAAAGTGTGCAATTACCGTTTCTGATTCCTCATCGGAGTAGCATGTCTCCTGGGATGAAGACGTAGGTTTATTATCGTCTTCTAAGGTGGATAGAGTCACTGTAGAGACAGGAGCCTGTATTTTTGGTACTTTAGGAGTGCCAGATTGAGGAACAGATTTCCTTTTCTTTGTCTTTTTCTGGTTATTTACTTCATCTTGCCGATCCTTATTGATGTCCCTGCGTAGTCCAAAAGTTATAATATATAATTACAACTAGTTCTCATTTTACTATCTGCTAAATGCTATAACGTGTTGGTAAATTTTAATTCTCAGAAAACTAACTACTAGGTTTTTATTATTCCATTATTTGGTTGGAGACTTTTGAATATGTCATGTAGTGATTTAGTTTTTAAACACCCGGCACCCACCTTATAAGCTAATTATAAGCGTAGTAAAGCAATACAATTTTTAACTGACTAACTGACTTTTAATAATTTTAAAAATTAACAAGAGCATATCAATACCACAGCTTACTATCTGTAGAAAAATTTACCTCAAGGGAGCTGAGCAAATCCTTACACCGAAGACATCTCGACCGCAAATTTTGTTGCTATACAGAAAGTTTAACAAAATGGTTCAGTGTACCTAAATATTTGGTTTGTTTCGTTGAATTGAATTGAGAATTGTTCTTACTCTTTGTCCAGTAAGTTAAAGACAATGGCGGTGGTTCGCCTTTGGATACCGCCTTCCCGTCCAGATTCTCCCGACTTACATGAGCTCAAGCACGTGAACATGAAGTTTGTAGAAGGTGTGTCCCCTCCCGGCTACAATAGTGATTATTAATTAATGATTAAATAACCAGTATTTTTTAGCCAATTTATCTAGATTTAGATTAAGGACACAAAAAACTAACACTAACCTGAGGTTTTCTGACCTTACACGTAACGTGACGTCTCTCATTTTTCGTCAAGTATTCGGCTTGTGGTTGCTGACAGCGCACGATGTGGCTAACTCTATCTGGGTTAATACCTAGTTGATCAGCATTAACATTATTTACTGTACATTACTTGATTAAAGTTATAAAAATAGTACAAAAAGATGTATAATTTATCAAATCAGAGGAGATAAAATTATGCCTACTTGACTTTTCTTTTTCTTTACACACCAAGCACCTCAACACGGGGATTTCCCTATACTGCGAGTCCGTGAAGACCAGCATCGTTGAAATCGTAAACTCACTTGTGTCGCCCATATTGTTGTAATCCATAGAGAACTTAAATGGGATATGGTAATCCCTTGCCACATATAACTTGTTTTTTTCGGCCCAGAAAATACACTTTTTCTGGTTTCCACCGTTTGTTGGCTTTACCTAAAGCAAAAATAACATTTATCAGCGTTGATTTTATTTGTATAGTACAAGACTTATACATTGGCGTCTGGGGTACGAACGTATACGAATACTGGAGTACTGAATACTGTACTGTACGGTACGGAGCAGAATTAATTCAAAAACACATTACTATGAAGTTGTAGCGTCCAGGCCAGGAGTTTATTTCGATTACTTCCTGACTCAGGGGCTTTTGCTCAAAGCGTTCCTCTTTTAACATTAGGCGCTTTTGAGAAGGTGCAAAGCCGTCACAATACTGAGCGTACGACGGTCCCGCAATGGTGGCCAAGTCTCCAGTTTCTTGTAAGTCTTCAAAAGAAACATCTGAGAGTCCTTTAAATTCACTGCTTAGAATAACACATATATTTATATTATTTTGTATTCCAGATTAATTACCTTATATAATTTACAGATAACACCCTTTGGATTTCAAAATTATTACTTACCCCTCCAAGTATTTCATCTGCCCCTGTGATAACAGTGACTGAGAAGCAGACGAATCTTGAGAACAACACAGTTTTAAAATCGGGTCGTCTGGTGTGGGATTGAGAATAAATTCTTCGTAGTGATTGCCTGTTGCCTGTGCATTTGATTGCTGGGTAAATATTTCCAGTAGCGACGACTGCTCTTCGCCTTCGCCAAGGTACGGTACTTGGCTATTTGAGAAATCTTGGCTATCAAAGAGAACCAATTCATCCTGTAACTGGACCGGATTTAAGAAGCTCTCGTCGACATCGTCGGGTAAATTTATCGGCGAACCGGATGGTCGTGTCCACGAGTTCATCATAATCGGTCAAAGATTACAACTACAACCGTACCGTAAACCTTTAATGTTCAATGCAAAAAAACAAAGCATAAATTAATTTGCCTGATTTTGGTTTATGATTGATCTCGAATAATGAATCGATTTACTCTGTCCTTATATCCTTACTTTAACCGCAAAGAGAAGGACAGTGTAAAGAGAGCTAACTATCACAAAGATATTTTTTGAAGACAATTTACCAGTAATAATTCACAACTGACCACAACAAATTAAGTGCCTGCCTGTTGTCCGTTGCCTCTCCTTCTATGTTGTATCCTATCTCACTGTATCTTCTGCCCTCCAGCCAATTCAATCTTCTTTGTCACTTGATTGTCAGTTTTTAAGAACAGAACAGAGTGTCAATGTTGAATGTAAATTGTTGATTATCAAAAATTCGAATAACAAATAAAAAGACGGACAACGGAATTCACGCACTATCGACAATCACATTCACCTTCTCCACTGCACTGCACACGACTGCGACTGGACCGAATTTTGTGCACTTGTTGTTCCGCTGTTTGTTTTATTGTATGCATGTTCCTGAGTGCATATCTACTTTCATTGTATTTCTTGCCCGACGCCGACATAGCTAAATAACATGTTTAAATCTCTATTCACATTATTGTCGGATATTCTCTTCTCCCTCCACTATAAACAGCTCACTCCACACAAACTCACGTTATAGCCACGCCGTAAGGCCAGCAGCAGCCTCATTAAAACACACAAAGCTTTATCTTTGTACATTTATGTGTGCATTGTTTATCAATCACCCTTTCCTCATCTGTGGAAATTATGATAATGGTAACCTCTAGTTTGGCACCAAATAAATGGAAATTCATAATATGTCGGACGAGAATAATTTGCCGTATTTTGCTATAAAATAATAATATAATGTAGACTGATATATTATGTAGAAAGTAAATACAGCATACCACTCAGTTTACAATTTACATGAGGGTTTAACAAAGCTATGTAACAAATTCCAGTTGATGGCCAATTTCTTTTTACTATGTAATTGGCAATTGGAGTTTTCAATTTAGTGGAATCCACTTTTGTATAGCATCTTATATATTATGTATAATAAATGCATTCATATTATCTGTCTGTATTATGTATTCATTAAATCGGGAAATGACAAAAGCATAATTTCGGTTTGCAATTTAAATTGCACTGTATGGAATGCAATTATATGCACGTAATTAATGCGAAAATACTACATACCTAGCTTATTCTTGAAACAATAACAAATATCATATTTGTTTACAACGACAGTGGTATGTATTAGTTAGTGCTTAAGACTATGTAAATTGAACATCTGTGGTAGATAATGCATAATAATAAGTATGCAGATGCACCTGCTTTATATATAGTACGTAGTACACGTACTGTACCATACGATTGTAAATACGAAATACTAGTTTAACTTTACAAAAGGATGCTGCTACGTAGGAAGATGTCTGTATCGTATCGACCAGCTAATCACGTAGTGCATCTGCATATCATCTTAACAATCTTACGTAATTATATGATACAATAGACTAATCATATTAAGTTCAGGAAAAGAGGCATCAATAATGTAATATTATTTTTACTTAACATGTAAATATTAGCTTGGTAATAAATAATTGTATCTACAAATATAAATAATTCTTATTATTTTGAAGTCACGATGCATGAAATTATATTATGTAGATACCAAATATAACAATTGGGAAAGTGATCGCTAACAAGGCACTAAAGTCCTGATGTTTAAATGTTTATGCAATCGTATATTTGTACTTACATATTTGTAGCATTCAACTAGAAAAATGTGTTAATTACACTTATTAATTTTAGTTTGCGTAATATTTTATTCTTTTATCTTGCAAATTAATCATTTCAATTAGTACTTTAAGTCCTGAACTTGAATTATGTGCTTAGTAAAGAAAAAGATTGTGTATCTTTATCCGTATCATGAATTCCTTATCTTCCACATCTCACAATACCTACAGACGACATATAAGCTGATTCTGATTCTCGCTTAATGTTCTTAACTTGTCTTAACTAGTTCAGGATTAAGATCCTTTATTCTTTAATAGATACATAATACAATCGAAATATCTATTCTTGGATGCATCAACACAATGCAGATAAATGAGATCTAGAACACTTCCAGGCAGCACAGTTGCATTTAGAGCTCCTCTAAAGTAGAGTATACAAGTGGACAAAATTTGCCTCATAATTGCTCATTGTTTTACATTTTGTGGACATAGCTATTGAGGTATACAATCTATCAAACCAGTATAGAAATACATCATTTTTACTCTCTTTAATAGTACGTTTACACATAGCAATTCCGCTGTAAAACATAATCTTCTATACTATACAAATTTTATTTATTACAATGAACTACGAATAAATTGTGAATAAATTTTTTACCCCTAACCATTTCATATAAATTTGAAATCGTTTTTCGAAAAAGTAAGATAATAAACCGTTAAAATGAGTGCTGCTAGCAGAGGACGCTATGGAAAATGGACTCAGCAAGTTGAGACAATGTTATCTCAAGGAAGAAGAAATTCCGCCGCTGTTATCATCAACAGACTACGATCAGGATCATTACCAGGGTTAATTCTTTGCAATAATTTTCTTTCATAATATTTCAATTAACCTAGCTATTTACTATGTAAAGACGAACAAATCAAGAAATGTAGGATTCATTTACATGCACCTCATTCATAAGGTAGATTATGAAACATGAACTTCATCATGCAATCAATGCGAATAATACAAATAAATCACAAAATGAATAAGCTGTCAAATAAAATATAAACTTTTACAGTTATTTGCAAAATTAATAAAATACCTCATTTTACTGTATGCAATCAATTTTATAACTAAGAATTTCGTACATAACTCAACTTTAATGTAAGCATTTTTTTAAATAAAAGAAAGTATTAATTATACTTATCTTACTACTATTTACTACGTGTAACAAAGGGAGCACATTGGACTCGGCCCAATTAGAATTTAGATGTGTAGAACTACGCTGTTTGTGCCCTGCTTTTGTGAATGTTCAAAATGTATATAGTGGTGCTACCACTACATATTACTGTTATGTTATAAGTATTAAATAAATAATATTGAAATAATGAAACTATACTAGATATCTCCACTTCTCCACTCTAGAATAATAATAGAAAGACTATTTTCTATCCTAACCGTAGTATGCGTTTTTTGTTGCATAATATTTTGCTTATAGTCTCGTTGGCACCGCATATTATGTGTATATAACTCCATATATGGAGTTGTCTGGAGAGGATTATGTTCTAATTATGAATCCCATTGTGTTTTGTGTATTGTGATATCTATTGTGATCATGTAGCAAATAAGTGACATCAAAATGTCAGCGTTATTAATTTATTTGTTTACGTATCTATTTGCAGATGGGCAGGAGGAGGTCCGATATTCCCTAAGAAGACATCATTTTCTGCAGACTGCTATGATCCTGAAGCAGGGGAAGATGTTGAAGATACAGGTATTACTATGAAGACAAAGAATCAAGGAGACCCTGAACTTTGGAGGCAACACGGGAAGTAAGTTTGTTAAGCTACACAAACTTGTTGTATGCGTATGAAATTCATACTATGAATTCTAGACGAAGGATAAAAAGTGTGGAGTACCTAACACTTGTAATGTAAAGTAAACTGTAAACTATTATAGTAATTAGTTGAATTTGAATGATATGCAAAATTGATAGGCTGCATAAGTGATGGAGTGATGGAAATATACGTGGAACCTATTTACTATATATGCACTGCTACTTACAGATTATGTAACACTAACACTCTTTATATGCATAAACGGCGGAGTATATGTATGTAATGTGCATACTATACTACTGTAGGCTTACTATAATTATTATTGTCCAGCACAATCTAAATAGTTTACATTTATATTTAGCACAAAGCTAATTTTTACTTAATGAAATTGCAGCGTAAATCTTGGAAGCGTCCTCTCAGCCCTTTATGCTAAACTCCTTGTGGTAATGGGGATAGCCTTTCCCATGTCGGAAGTCATATCAACTTACATTCCTCCATCATTTTACGATGTTTGTTACATTATGATCTCTCCTTATTGTTAAAACACTGTTATACATTAAAATAGTATTTAAATGTACTTTATAACTATGTAAACTATAAAGTTAAAAGAGTAGTGCAAATGAGTATCGTTAGCACATGCGAATTCATAACTATTTGTTAACATTTGTTTTCACTTTCTCTAGGGATTCTACCTGTATCTGTACTTCATGAGTATCGTATTTATGATCTGCATGTTTTCAACTGTTCTCAAACAAAAAGCTAGAGACAATATAACTCGTGGTATGTTACGTAATTACTAATTATTAGTGCTTGCTCCATTAATGCAAATATGTAAAACTTAAAGAGCTAGGATATAATTATTTGTAGATAAATTGTAGCTTTTGCTAATTAATGCTAATACTACTGCTTCTATAATTAATTCATGCTTTAAAATTCTAAGACATGTGATTGATGTGATTTCATAATAAGTACACAATTAATTAATTATTTAGGAGTAAATTCGATAAAGTCCAGGATAAACAGAAGTAGTGCAAATACTCCAGATGTGATTAAGGAAAGGGATGAAGGGGAGTGTGTATCAGTAGACGAATCTGGAGCAGAATCAGATGTTGAAGAATCTGACACTCTTTCACCGCTAGGAAATGATAAAATTGAAACCTCAAATGGCAAAATTAGCTCTATTGAAGTTTACCGAAGACAACAAATGGAAATGCGTAGTATAAGTAATAATGGTGACGCTGAAAGTATAAAGAGCTCATCTAAAGAGTATTCTGGACGAAGAAGCAATTTTGGAAGCTTCTATCTAAGAATGGGAGCAGTTGGTATTTTTTTTTTATACAAAGACAAATATTGCTTTTTTAAAGTGATAAGTACTACAGAAAATTGTTTTGCATGATACAGCTTTTGGAGTGGGATCTTTAATATACAGTGGATTGGAATTTGGCCAATATTTTGAGCTAGAGGCAAATACGAATTGTCGAAATTACATGGCAGCAGTAACACCTGCAATTAGAATGGTCTTCATTTTCATGCAAATGTATTTTATATTTCTGAACTCACAAATGGCAGTTTCAAAAACTACTTTGAGGAAACAATTTGGGCTGATGCATATGATTGGAACAAACCTTTGCGTCTGGCTAAGTAATTTCTAAACACTACTGAGCAAATTATATGGAATGGTCCCAGCATAAATGATATGTAATTAATACTATAAATTCGCAATGTTGTACAATTTCAGATGTTCTTGTTCAGGAGACAAAGCATGAAATTCTCCACTTCTATGATCCCGAAAAGCAAACTATTCGATTAAAGTATGGTCTTGCAGAAAAGTACGGCACTGGCTCGGTCGTTACTGTTACTCCCGCTGAAAATCTTTTTACAGATGAAGTTACCGCAGATTTAAGCAGCGAATCTTCAGTGGAAAATAGCACTACTGCAAATATTTTGAATCGTTTCAGACGAGGACTCAAAGGTCCTCACACTATGTACGAATGTCGGCGTACAAATATCATGGGGTCTCTCGTGGACAGTGCGTCCCCATTTCTGTTTCCATGTACAATTGAATATTCCTTGATTTGTGCTGCAATATGTTATGTAATGTGGAAAAGTATTTCCAAGCGACGAATTGAGATGATCCAAATAAAAAGATGTCCGACTGATGCCTCAATGTCTGTAGTAAGTTAAAGGTCCTCATTTATTGGTAATTATCCTGTAAAAAGCTTTTATATTACACGGATTATTTTCTTATTTTAGCAAGAAACAGGGCGAAATCCTCATCATTATACAGTCGATTGTGCTGGTTCGAACAAGGGACTTTTCATAGGAATTTTCTTTCTCGTTATTACAATCGTGAGCCTCATTCTCAACTTTGTGCTAATTAAACATCCAGAGTACAAGGAGGTGGCAACTATGGAAGTTAATATTGTTGAAATTGTGCTTTATTCAATTACAACTATAGCTGTTCTACTCGGCATGTGTCAGGTAGTAAAATATTTACATATAAAAGGAATTTTTGTTTACAGTATTTCAGAAATTCTTGTTAAATTATAATTGTATTATGCACAGATGAGACAACTTCGATATGAGAGCGGAAAAAATCTGGAACTGGATAATATTTTGCTAGTTGTGGCGCAATCTGGGTCTTTTGTGTTTAATTGCTTCTGTATCATCGGAGGTCACTTAACTGTACACTCAAACGACCCTTTGGTTCTTGTCACACCTCTTCTGTGTTTCATACAACTCATTTTGCAAACACTTTTCATTTTGGATGCTTCGAAGCGAGTTGTTGCTACAACTGAACATATCCGAAAGAAGCCTGGAAGAGAAATCGTCACATTTCTTCTAGTTTGTAATTTGGCAATGTGGCTTATCAATGCCCTCGAGAAGTCTAGAGGAGATAGCCATCCAAATCAGTTAAAATTCTACGGAGTTTGGGGTTGGACCATTATTACGGATATCAGTATGCCTCTGGCAATTTTCTATAGATTTCATTCCACAGTTTGTTTGTGCGAGATCTGGAAGAAAGCCTACAAAGTTAAGTCTATCGAATAGCATTATGTTTGGTGGTTTTACTATGTATTTACTGTTTAATTAATTAGTTACAAGCGCAGTGTAACGTCAATATGTATAGAAATATCTTCCTTTTATTTGCAACATTTAATTTATAGTGAATGAATAGTCTGAAAATAAGTAAACAATTTGTTCCTTTCATATTTCATGCTTATAAGTACCTACCGAATACCTGTGTACTTTGTAGCTTAAGACATGTTCAATTATTCTAGTGTGGGTGGAAATCCTATTATATAGGTCGAGAGAAGAGGACGTACGATAAAAAGTCAGGTTCCCGAGTTCCTAAGCAAAATCCAAAGTTTCTATATGCGATGTTAGCTTGCAATCCTATTATTTCTGTGATGTGCGTTATTAGAAAAAGATATCATAGATTAAAAGATAATGTTAATAAATTCAAATATTAAAACCATTAAAACTTCGTGTCTTGAAACAATACTGTGAAACAAATTATTTCAGTTATATACTCCGCTCTCTGTAAATATGCATATATTTATGACTCATGATTATTGCAAGAACCATTTGTCTCACATCAATTACTTAACCGAATACTTTTATATTGCTCTCTTGCCAACTCCACACTCGTATTTCTAAGGCATGTAGCACACACATCATGCATAGTTTAAAAGATTATTGTGTTTTATTGCAAATGTTTATTAGTACATAGTTTACTCCCAATACTCTGTTATTCGTTTAGAGGAATATTGTGAAAAATTACATTAATTTCTGCATCTGCTTTATAAGCGACTGGCCCAACTCACGTAGCACTTACATTTATTCATTTATCTACTTAGTAGATAAATTACCCAACTTATAGGCACTTATTTACAAAACAGAAACTTAAGTAGGGTCATTTAGTATGTACTGAGCAGAAAGGTTAGTTATTTGGGTCATTCGTTTGTATATGCGACAATTGCCTCTACATACATGATTTTTTGGTTTTATCTTATAACTTACAACGGAGCTTAGGTAATAAGGTAAAAATTTTTTTGTACACTAAGATACGTTGCCCTGTATAATAACTACTTATGAGTAGGTTATCATTAAAAACATCTTTACGCAGCTACCCATCAAGCATAGTAATAGTAGTAGGTAGGTTCAACAGTTTACAGTCAATATTCATAAATATGTGCTTATATGATTAGTATTGGTTCTATTATTAGAGTCACCTTCATTTGAAAAATATAATTCAATTTCATGTAAAGTTTTTCCTTTTGTTTCTGGAACAAAGACTGCAACAAATGCAACTGCAAGTAAACAAAATAGAGCCAGGAGTGAAAATGTCAAGAAAGGACTAATCCCATCCATGAGGAAAGGGAAAAACAAAACAACGACAAAGAGAACCAAATGATTGACAAGGGAAGACAGGGAGCATAAATAACTTCTGATGTGCGATGGAAATATTTCAGACATGATTATAAAGGGGACAGGTCCAAATCCAATTGAAAAAGATGAAATGAAAACTGAGAGGGATAAAAGCGGAAACCAAGTGAAATTATTTTCAGCAAATAAATGATTGGCTTCAGATGAGCTTTGATCTTTGCAGTAAAAGAACAAAGCTAAGCTTCCATGACTTAGAGCCATCAGAATACCAGACGTGATTAGCAAAACTCGTCTGCCCATTCTGTCAATCAAGGGGAGAGAAAGAAAGAATGCGAGAAATTGAACCGTTCCCACAATAACTGATGCCGTGTTTGCACTCAGGCCTTCCTTATTTTCAGTTTCGGATCGTGATCGTTCAATAATGACACTTAGATAATAAATTATGGCATTTATCCCACATAACTGTTGTAAAGTCATAAGACACACTGAAATGAATGTGGGCAACCAAATTCTCCGTTGGTTCAAAAATTTAATAATTAGTAAGGGTTTTCTTGTCGGTTTATTTTTTGTGATTGTAGTGGGATTAGAATCCGCATGAGAATCACTATCGCGGTGGTTATTTGTATCATTATCAAGGACATGACCGTATTTTGATGCCGTGAGAGCAGAAATCATGTCTTTTATCTCATTTTCCGCATCACTTTTTCCATTTTTCCCACGGAGTTTTCTCAGTGATTTTAAGGCTTTATCTTCTCTTTTTTGCAAAAGAAGCCAATAAGGAGATTCCGGAGCTACGAAACACAGAACTAATAACAACAACGGAAAAACACAGAGTACTAAGCTCAATTGTCTCCAGTCAATATCCGTCGCTCCAATTAGGAAACCGATTAGGACACCTAAGGCTAACATCATGGATGGCAGAAATCCCAAACTTCCACGAACTTGGGGACGGACACACTCACTCACATAAAGTTGAGCAGAGGCTGTTGTCAGTCCAGTGGACACTCCAGTAAAAGCTCGTCCAACGAGTACCATTGAAACATTTTTAGCAAATCCAACTAACACACACCCGATGATAAAAGGAAATGAGATAAACATTATAGTTTTCTGACGACCACAGTATTGTAGTAAGGGTCCGCTAATTATTGTTCCGAAGAATCCGGCCATTGGAGTTGCTGACGCTACCCACGATATTAATTCTTTTGTAGAAATTTCAGTTGTATTCAAAAATTCTTCATCCCTTTCCAGAGATGCAAGTGCCGGAGATGCGTACGCCCGGAAAACTCCCGTGCACAAGAATGAAAACGCTGCTACGAATGCAGCAAAAAATTCCATGAGCTCGAATTTAGTTTTTGGCTTTTTAATTTTTTCCTCTTTAGTAATATGGTCAGTGTCTAAAACTAATACAGCTGGAAGATTTGCCATCCCCGATCCCTTTGTTTCTCTTTCCCCATTGTGACTGTGAAAGATTGGCATGGAACGGATTCCATTTGAATGTAAAGCTGTTTCTGGTAGACTTCCTTCCGGGAACTGTACTTTACTGTCACTTTGATCTTTTACATCCTTCCTCAGACTTTTCGGAGCAGTTTCTGCCTCTGTTCCTAATACTGTAGCATCAGGTTCATTAACACTACTCATATTAGATGTATTATTAATTGAGTCCTTTGTTTCCACTGCGATATGTAGTTGTACCGGGGAAACTGAAGAAAAAATTTCTGCCAGGCCACTTTTTTGCGTTTTCAGATGATCCATCCCCTTCTGCTCTAAAGACTCGCCATGAAATTCAACGGAGGCCATTTTGTTAACCGGAAATACCTATTATATTTGTGGTTCATTACATTACTTATACATGTACGCATTATATCTGTAATTACCATTTCTCTGCAAGAATAAAACTTGGTAATAGGTAGGAATTACAGTTATGTGCCATTATTTCGAAAATAAAAAGTGCCATACCTCAGGTTATCCGATATGCAGACCAATTATATATTCGTTTTCTTTGAAATCTTCAGCGCCCAAAAATGTCGGATACGTATTACTTTTGCACGCTAGAATTTATGGG
The DNA here is from genome assembly GCA_034694165.1 of Tomocerus mixtus. Classification (NCBI taxonomy): domain Eukaryota; kingdom Metazoa; phylum Arthropoda; class Collembola; order Entomobryomorpha; family Tomoceridae; genus Tomocerus; species Tomocerus mixtus. The sequence goes on from JAQFYC010000626.1 coordinate 28,993, forward strand.
TGCGAGTGTACTTGGCTTTTGAGATCAAAGTATTGGATTAATTGGATAAATTGTAAATTATATTTTTGCTTCAAGTTGCTTAAATAAACTAAAGTCATTCTTTATCGTCTGTTTCTTCCACACGACAGTCTAATTAGCGTCAGCCGATTTTCCTCTTCTGTAATTGCATTGCAACTAGGGCTAATTATTTTGAGCTTCTTTCACATGCTATGTAGTAAAACACGATTGAGACAGATATTTAATATTATCGGTTAGTAGTTTAGTAGTATATACTATCTGTATGTATTGAACCGTTGAACTATTTAGAACACTTATTTGTGCATATATTTCTACTACTGGCGATACTAGCCAAATGAATGATATATATAAAGACAGAAGTAGTTGACCAATAAACTAGAGTGTTTTAGCGTGAGACATGAAATTAATAGCAAAACAATGTAAAGTTATTTAATTGCTTTGTGTCTGATTAAAGAATACACTAAACTAAACTGCTTATGCTTTAAAGAGATTATACAGCTCAGTAGGGTAGTTCACACTTTATGTGCCTTTTTTCGAATACCTCAAGGCTTGAAAAGCTACTACATATATATTACAAAGATCATATACTTATTAATACTTCATAAGTGCAAATTACATGGAAAAATGTAAAAGGTAATTGTGGTACATGTTCGTATAACAAAGTAGAAGAGTTAATTACATAATATAGCTAACAATAAGTATGTATCTCATCCACGGCTATAGTTGTATTAGATCTGGATCTGTTGCTGAAACGTGCGAAATTATTGTAGCTAACCTACGGCAAACTCGCGCAGCACTCAGGAATAAGTGTCCATATGTAAAACTATGCACGCTATTCTTTATGATGTACTGTATTTTTTGCTGGTGTCGATATCTGTTCCAGTTCAGCAGTAAAATCGAAATGGAGTGATTATAATTTATGTTTGTGTGATCATCAGAGTTGTGCATGCCTTTTATGCGTGTAGTTCAGACAGATACTGGGGTAAAATTGCTCCTTAGGATTATAATCTATACGTAGTAGTAGATGGCAACCGCAGCTGAGATTGCAACCGATAAATGGCCATTGTGGTCTACTTAACCATGAAATAAGTTAACAAGGGTAGAGAAGTATGAGCGAAACAGATGTACATAAAAATAATATAATGAAGCTCAACTACAAGTTAGAAAGAAGTACAAAGATCCTAAAATCTTCGTTATGCCTATTTTAATAATACATTAAACATAAGCAATTGTGCTTTAAACGCAATTTGCTAGATAAAAAATTGAATTTTCATCATGTTCAGATGTATTGTAGTAAACCATAAGCATTCTTTAGTCTGTAGCCTAGAGAGAAGTACATATATTTTATACAAGATAATGCCTAGGCCAATTAAAGACTTTATGTAAATGTTTAATTCCAGTTTCTTCTCAAGCAGGTTGCATGTTGTTGGACTCTGCTGCTGTTGTTGCTTGCCGCGTGCGTGGACAAATGAATAGGTCCGTAGAGTACAGAGATATATTATACGTACTTAAATCTTCAGACAACTTCTGCACTAAAGGCTAAATTCACATGTTATTGAGAATGTAGGCTTAGTACCTAAGTTGAAATAGACAAATCCATTTTAACAAGATATGTGCTAATAATACATTGTGTTTATATTTAGTAAACAAGTATAGATATTTATCATTATTGCCAAATAAGTTTCTCATCTAGGATAGACACTGATATCATTTGAAATCTTGTTCGGACAAGGCATATAGTATATGCATCTAGTTTTGTTACAATTAATTATGATCAACTTTATGTAGTAATTAAACAGGCACAGTAGTTTTGTTATATGGAATTCAGTTTACAGCATAAGAACACATATTGTAGTACAGTATTTGCATTTGTTGGTCACTTTTACTTTTAACCATGTCCCATACATGGCCATGGTGAATATGTCCTATCACGTCACTGCTAAAGCCGAAAATACGTAAGGAAGGTACCTACGTAATAAAGGTGGGTAATAAAAATAATGTGATAAGAACATAATACATATTGCTTAGTTGCCTTTTAATTGTAAAACAGCAATAATAATAGTGGGAAAGATTAAATCTCATAATCTACGCACAGAATCGACTGTCTTACCCATTATCATTACGCAATAAAATACAACTTCTGTTCTACTACTCTTGTACATACATTCCCAGGAAAATATTCAGGGAATTAACTTGTTATAATAAGTTTTAATTAAATTGGTATATTTGAACTACATATCAGGCAAGGTCATAAAAGTTTTTTGAAAAGCTACTCTGCGTGGTAATTTTCTATGAATGTTGAGGACTGTATTGTAATTACATTCATAGTAGCGGTGTGCACAGTCTTACATAATATGTAGTGAGATGCAAAGTGAATGGGTGTAATTATGTAATCAAATACTATACTAAAATATACTAAAATATATGCTTAAAATGGTAACATGCAGTATTAAAGTAGAACAAGCTATGTTTAACTACTACTACTACTACTACTACTACTAATTGTTGCGCAATATACAGCAATCGTCGGGTTGTAATAAATGCGTAGGGAAATTCTTAACATCCTTATCTATTTAAGTACAAGGGAGAGACATAAATTACATGCCCCACGGAGCCCTTGGAAGCGGAGTTTATTACAGGCTTTACGGTTGATATCGATATAAATGTGTGTTGTATAATAAAGGCACGTGTAATGTACTTTATGCCGGTAATAGTAAACATAAGCATTTTATAAAACTCATTCGCGTTACTTAAATTTGCACGTGCGAAAAATGTGCTGAGTGTTAAGTGTTTTTGTTTAAATTATTGTTTTCACTTCAGGCTTTAGTTATTTGTCATGTTCAAAAAATTACATAAGGAAATAACATGTACAATGTACATAACGTAAAATGTTGTTTTGAATCTTACACTACCTATAACTTACTTTTTACTTTCATTATTTCTATTTTTAAGAGACTTCAGGCAAGTAAAATATATTTCTCCCACGCTTTAGATAATATTTCCCCTTAGACAATTACATACCATTTCTTATTGACGAATGTACTCTAAGTGATCTTTATTTTAGTAGACTAAGCCTAGACTCACATGCATTTTAGTTATTTACAATAATGGTCAGATTGGTTCAGATACATGGTAATGTCCATTCTTCAAGTGCAATTTCCAACAACAACAAAAATATTTAATCAGGAAGATTTAGTAGTAATATTCTTCGGGGTCACCTTAACCTTAACACTAGAATATTATAGCTATGCATGTATGAATTTTTTCCACAAAAAACTATACTTGAAAATATTCCTACAGGACTATAAAGAATACGAGTTTACATAGGTAAATATTTACTTAAACCAATCGCATTCGCGGAATTATGGAAAATGGAATTGTATCTGTTGATAAATAAGTCGGTCACATAGCCGATAGCCAAGTTTGTTACCAGTTATAACCAGTTAGGTTTACATAATGTTAGATATATAATGTTTACTAATATTTTGACGTGGGGAATGATTACATTTGAAAAATATTTATAGCAATGAATATTTTTTATCTTTGTCTCATTTCAAGTCTCGGATATTGATGGCTCAGGGACTTTTTGGAATGGAATCTGTAGCTTCAATGTGCGAAGGATGTGATTTTCAGTGTACTCCACTGTGTAATAAGGTCCTGCGGAAGTGGAGCTTGATACACTACCTGGCTGGTTAGGATTAATATCCATATGTGTTCTGATGCAGTGCCCGTTGCCTTGCACGAAATGGCTTCTACTATTAAGGGCAGAAATGTGCGCACTTTGCATAAAGGCAAAGGTACTGGAGTTTATTCTTTTGGAGCTTCAAAGTTGACTTGAGAGATTCTACGTGGTTTCGCAACATCTTAATTTCCCTGAGCAGTTTTTGTTGTTCCAGCTTGCTAGACTGGTTTTCCAATTTGAGATTAGTGTTCTGGAATAAAATAGCAGAATTATCATTATCGTTGATGATGAGAGAAGTTATAAGCATTCACTTAATGTTTCTTCCACTTTTATGTAAATAGCATTCAGAAAACCCATTAAGTCCCCGATGAAACTGGCCCTACCTATAGCTCTTAGGTAGTAATGAAAACTTAATTGTGCTCTATGTAAATAAGCGTATTCTAATTTCAAGGTCACCTCTACAACTACTACATAGCATCAATGTATGTAATGTACCTATGTAAGTACTTGGCGTATTCGTATTATTATAGCAGAAATTAAATGCTCAATTTTGTTACTCATTCGCCGTTAATTAACTTAATTTTCGAAGAGCTACAGAAGTGAAGGATAAAACAACATTGCTTAAGGTACACTGTGTTCGCGTATTATTGGCAATGTAGGATGTTTATTTGCCATGCTGAATACTTTTGTGGGTGTATAAGTCCGTGAGAGTTAGCTATTCTATTTTGAATTTTGTTTTAAGCTAGAGTTTACCCTGGAGTATTTATTTAATGAATCATAAACGAAATTATTATTCATATCTAACCAAGCGTCAAACATGTATGAAACCTTAATGATTGCTTGAGGGCTTTCCCAAACTTCCGTTCTTCAATTTTTATTACTTTATATATTTTTTCATCGGGCATATAACTATAACCCTTTTCGGCGATTATTTGCATATCTCCAGATGTTAACATATTTTTCATATAAGGTCAAAACTCTCCTAATTTGAAATGGCTTTTATTTAAATTTAATTTAAGGTGCAAACATATGTATGACTATGAATTTCTATGATTCAATCTCCCTGTTTATATTATCTTGGATTGCAGTACTACTTATACTTATACTTGTGCTACCACCTACGTTCATACCCTTCATGTTAATAAATTTTCTTTAAGTTACGTGCGTTGCAAATGATATAATATTGTAGAACTAAAGAACGATTATGAGCGTTCTTAGTGATTTATTACGCAATAATAGCATTTGAGGTAACAGTTTCGTCTCATATCTACAAAAAATATTAAGATAGTAAGTATTACATTTCCAGTATATTTTGGAGGCAAAATATGTTGAACTATCTCTATTACCTTTTTGCGACAGTAAGAATCATTACAGTAGACACATAAATAAACTGCTTCGCAATAAGGATTTTGTGAAAGCAACTCGTCCATGAAATAGGATCTTGTATATATCTAGCATAATATAATGCTCTTCCTTTACTGTACCCAATACGTACATTACATACTATTGTTATTACATACATTTTAGTACAGAATAACTGCAAAATACATGCAGCTCCGCAGTGCTATTTCAACACGATATTTTTAGCTTATACATGCTATTCTACTAGTCGAACATTTTGAGTCACAGTCACAGGTAGTCTAATACAATACTGTATCCCATCCCCTGACATTATATTTAAGAATCAAAGTTCCTATTACGAATACAACCTAACAAAAGTATGTATGTAGTACGCACACACTTGTATGAATGATGTTTATTGTATCTGCAAAAGTTTCATATCGGAAAAAGATGGTAGCGTACATTCTAGATTTACGCTCATAACGTGGTAGTCCTGGTAGTACTACAACAAGGTGATCAATCTTGTTGAGTGTACACTTATGAGAAAACTGGAAGTCTCAACCGCCTAGTTAAATCATACCAAAAAGAACAAATCCGACTGATCTCGTGTGAGAGGAAAGACTGTAGTAATCAGATTCATTTATAACCTGTCACAGTGTCACCTGTTTATTAGATGAAAAGAGACAGTATGGCCCCTTGTTGTTTTCTCCTCCGATAAGATGTCAGACTAATAAAATTATGTGGCAAAGCACTCACGATCAGACATCCTACTATTGTGACTATCTTAGGTATTTGCATAACATAAAATAACACCCACCTCCACCCAAGTTCCAGCAACATTTATATGGTATCCTAAAGGTACCCAAATTAGCTACCTAGGTATGTATATATTTGTAAGTAGGTGCCCCGACATTGGACAACCTTGCATATTGCCAAAATGTGCGGGGTTGTCCATTTCGTTGCTGTTAAATTGGTTAGGCATGTTTATTCTTTTTAAATAAAGAAGAGCATAGTTTGTCATACTATAAAATAAAGAAGGTGTACTTTAGTTTATGCTATGAAAGCACTTCAGTTCATCAATAAGATTTATGGGGTTATTCACTTACTTATGTTTTCCTGGGTCTTTTTTGGGTCACATTTTTGCGTAGGTAGCAATATTCTTTATATGAAGCTTTGTGTAGCGCCTACGCGGTATATTTGTATGCTAACCATTGCCGAAACTTTGCCATATAGTCTATTCGAATTTTATGAAGAAAAGAAAATTGACATTTATTGAATACAGAACGATTGCAACACTTTGACAGAAAGACAAGAACTAACTATATAGACTTTTAAATACTAAATATGACACTTACATACCATACTTTCATGAGAAATGCTAAAGTTGTGCTGGGGTTTCCGACACAAGCTTAGTATCCCCGAGTGAGTGTAATGTTGCATGATTGTAATGAATATCCTTATCAACAGTAGATTGAAATGTTAAGGCTTCTATGGTAAGATTCACAAAATTTACTGGAGAGGTGAATTTAAGGTGAGTCTGTGATTTAAGAATTTATTAATTGGATCCCGCAAAAATAAATTGTAATTTAACTTTCACCATTGTAAAGTAGTCCCAAAAGTGAAAGTAAAAAGAAAGCGTTAAGTTATTTTGGATACAGAAAACGCTGTATGATAAAACTGGTTTGTATTTTGTGATAATCACCAACACAAAGACCGGTTATATGTAAAACTTTCAGTTAAAAGATCCAGTACTAGCAAATTGAAAACTTTCAAATAATTTCGCTATATATCTGTTATTCTGAACTTCATCTCGAAATGACTAACTTTGTATGAATATTATTATTATGGTTTAGCTATATACAACACTATTTTAATAGGGATATTAAGGTGGACTACAATGCGTAGTAAAATGCTACATGTGTTTCTTTGTCATTTGGCCTACTAAATTGGAGAAAACTTTTTCTGGAGCAGATATGATACAGGTAATGTGAATTGTCCAATATTCATACTTCTGGGAAGGAAGTACTCCTCAGCTAAGCATGCCACTTTAGGAAGAATGTCGCTTTTAAAAAAATTTGAGCAAATAACTGCGTTTTATTACAAACAAGCAAGCAAACATTTCCTTGGTAAGACTATAATTAATTTAATGATGAACCCAACTATGTTCTACCGATACTACATGGCACGGGACACACAATACTTAATATCGTATTGATGCAACAAATCAATGTAGCATTCAGAATCTCACAGTGTGCCACATGTGTTAAAGAAGAATTGGGAAACAATTTTACAAAGTGGCACGCTGTTAAGTGTTATGAATTGTGAGCATAAGAGAAAGTAATAATAGAAAGTAGAGAAAGTTATAATTTCTTCGTTTATTGAATTTATTACGTTCACAACACCGGCATAAAACCTAGCCTTACGTATAAATGCTAAAATACCTACTGGCTAAAGGGAGACAATTCTAAAAATGCTGAAATGGTACATTAGCACTATTTTTGGTAAGCTTTACTTACATTATACTTCCCCTTTGTTAGAGTAAAGGCTGCGGTCTGCAGGGATTTATGTAGCCAAACTTTTCGTTGCGAATTGACATAGACAGAGGAGGAGAAACTCGAATGTGGAATTCTGTTCTACATAGTGACATACTAATATAGTACAAGTAGTGCACACTACCGACGAACATATGTTAATTAATAGAACACGCAAAGGTGCAGGTTTATTCCAATATTAATCACTATTAAGTTCCATTTAATGCATATATAAGTATATATCTATAGTAATCATTTACTACGTTGGAAGAAGCAGTGCTCAATGCTCTACTTACAGAAACTATATCTAATATATATATACTTAGTAGCTTTAGAGCTCAGGTTACTTTACTGACGAAAATTGGTTTCCTATAATATTGTCATATTTTTCATGGTGTGTCCCATGTTGGAAGCTGTCTATTCCTTGAACATTATAACTAGACGACACTAAATATCTGCGACAAGGAAACTGAAATTATGTGTAGTCTTCCTCTTCCGTTTCTAGTAGGGTCGGGGATCGTGTGGTATAGCGTGACAGATGTAATTGTCTCCATAATACTATCGATTATCAGCAATACATGCTCTCTGTATTTCATACACCTTCCTAAAATATTTGTAAATGATGACCGTTCACCAAATGTGTATTATTACTTTATATAATACTGTACTCTATATATGCAGAAATATTTTAATAACGTACGTCTCATTCATGAGTTGCGTGTTACAGGAATATACATTAAGTATGGAGATAGGTACGTATGTATGTCGATGTAATTATTGCAACAAATATATTAAGTGTAGTAGTATGTGCAGTAAAATGTATTTTAAAGATTATATAATCGTATTTCCCAAATTATGAATTTACAGCAGAACCCAACAGTTGCTCTTTAATCAATTAAATAAGTACAGTATAAAAGAAGGCTAAGCTTTCTCTATTCGTCTTACATTACAATCACAACGTGCAGTTTTTACATTTTCGCAATTATCCTAGTGGTTTAATCTGGAATTTTAAAATTGGTTTAATGCTGATTAGCAATCCTACATTAAGGTTGTTCGGGCTGGGTTTGCTGCTCTTATATAAATTAAATATCTACAAAACATGTTTTTGTAAATTAAATCGGTTTTATCAGCAACCTACACAAATGCCCATAACTCGCTGCTCTTTTAGTAAGTAATTTTTAAGTGCTTGAACAATCAATCCTGTAACATCTTATTACCGGTCTTCCTGCACTTTCATAAAAGCATTTTAATCCTAATATTAATTGATGTAGCTCCCAGTCCAGTCTACGGTGTAATTATGGATGTCAACTTTACTTACGCCTACAGCTTATAGCCTATGTTAACATAATATGCAGCCTAGTATGCAACATGTACTCGTTAACCCGGTAAGGAATGGCGTAGAGGAACTAGATACTCTGAAACACTGTCATCCCGTGGTACTCCTTCTTAGTGCTACATATCCAGTTACTAGTTACATCAGTAAATGAACCACACAGTGTGCCAGGTCATCCGAATTTTATATACCCAGTTATATGTCAATGTTCTTAAATAATATGACTAAATATCTGTTTAAGTAAGATAACAATGAAGAGACGAAAAATTTTGAAATAACAAGTTTAGTATTTCCTATTAATTAGTATAATATAATAATTATATGGATTAATTAGGAAAGCTTACCACGGCCACACCTACATAAGTACAAGCCAAGTAGCTTGGATCTGTTAAAATCGTACAAGAATGCACAAGTGCTAACTAATTGGATAGGTAGTGGTAATGATATATATTCAGTTACAATTAAATTAGACCTTTTTTTAGAATTACTACTTATACATAAGAGCTAAAACACATGCAGAGATGCAGAGTGTTAGTGTAAAAACTTCAAATTGTAATTTTATTTTATGCCAAAGGATACATTTTCCTGAACATACAGTTAACAAACAAAATCAGCGGACCAATGAAGTTGACAGCTACTCTTCCTTCTTCGACAACAGCAATAGGATTTTATTGCATTGTAGGGAGAGGAGACAGTACTATGGACTTGCTAAAAATACATCATTAGAAGCATTAGAATTCAAAAATCAATTGTCACTTAACGTTTGTAACGTCAACATGTCAAAATGAAACTACCTTATAGCCCTAAAAACAAAACATAATACTACAAATAATACTGGTATAGGCAAATTAAGTCCCATAAGTACATCAGATCATTCGGTTAGACTCCGTGGTTTCCTTGTTTTCTCCAGCTAGCTTTCTCTTTCTTTCTCTCTTGCTGTTAAAATTACAGCCATGATTTGGTAACAACATTACTAGTACACGTATACGTAATTGTATATACATTTGCAGGAAGAGTGGTGTGGGTTGAAACAGATTTCTTGCTCTTTACTGCATGCCATTCTCATTTTTCCACCCGTAAAATAACAAGCTCTGACTCTTTGGCTATCCGGATCTTCTAAGTTGGTTCTGTGAATGTGAGATATCAATGTGTATGCTTTTAGACATTAAAAAGCTCTTATTCTGCCCACTTCTATTGTTTGTTTTAATGTCAATATCAAGTGTATGTACTTTCATAGAGTCAAGCCACATGTACTTACAATTCCTTTGTGTTATTGTGTATATGCGGAAACTATATTCAATATACTAGAGTGGGAGTACACAAGCAAATAGCAAAAACTGCAATAGAAATTTTATTTTATTTTTCAGCGTTATGACATCTTTAGTGGTGTTGCTTGCCATCAACTTTCCCAGAATCCTACCAAGCGGTTCCAGTAACCCGTGGAACCTAATACTCAGCACAATGCTCTCATAACACGGTGTACTTGTACACTTTCGACAACGAATTTTATACATGTACGGGTATAATACTTAACAATACTATATACTGTATTAGTAGATGAGCTCAATTCACCGTGAAATCACTGAAGCCACAAAACTAGGAAAGGAGGGATGAGATGCCCGACAACGAAACACTAAAAGCACTAGAATAATTATAGGGGAGAAACAAAACAACGGTCTACTACGCTCCGCCAAAACAAAAATCTGCAAATTACATTGTAAAAATTCGGTGAAAACGTAGGACAGAGAAAACAATGTTTAATGATAGTGTTTGTGTCGACATCACTTAAGCCATAGGATTAAAGTACCACCAGGCACACACATCAAAATTCCCTATCTGGGCTTAAGCCTCAACTTTTACATTTGAACTCTAACGATTTCTAGTCGGTAATTTATTGAAATTCATAGTGCCGAAAGGGAATATTTTACCTGTTTATCTCTCATTTTATTCTAAAGTACTTAATTATAGTAAATACTCTCAAATTAATGGCATAGTAATATTTATTGTATTATGTGATTTGTAATGTCTTATAACCTTACGTACCTAAAATTAAAGCCAGAATAGTTTTTCTCTGTGAATTGCTTGCTTTCCTTTATTTATAAAGGACAAAAACACGGAGAAAGTGGTTCATGTTCAATAATAGATTACGCTCTCTCTGGAGACATTATGATTATGAGTCAGTACATCATGAGATCATGACACATTAGTAATAAAATAAAGCATTAAGCTATGCTATACAAGCTATGTTTATATTTGGTCAAATTGAGATATAAGGTTCTACTTATTCAGTTGCTAAAAATAAACAGAAAACCTAACTCAATTATCGAAGTATATAAATATTACGATCTCTGTTGGAAATCCTCTGTAATATGAACACCCAGAAGACTATTAAGTAAAGTGCAAAATTTAAATACAGTTACATAGCACAGTCCGAAAGCTATAATGCATAATGAAACACTGGTATGAACTAGCATAACGTAATACTTATTGTTCTAAGGTACATTCGCATTTGTATGTAAATATGGTAGTGCTGCGTTGTTTCATTGTTCCAACGAAATGAACACAACTCACTAGTGTAAACCTTACTTCTGCTACTTTCTACTGGACCTGCTCTGATTCTGATTGTGAGGGAGTCCTACCCTATATAAACCAAAAGTTGGATGCAATCTGGGATTTTCCATGCGACAACACTTTTACAACACGCTACAACTTCTTTCTTACTTGTTGCCTCTCGTCGTCTCGTAGCTAAGCTGAGAAAAGAACAACAGGAACATACGCCGACTTACCTTACATTATTGTAATCTAGAATTGTGTAGTGTAGAGAATTTCCTCTTAATTGCATGTGTTGCATTACACACAACTAACTGTACATAGCAATTATAGTAATTATACAAAAACCTTGTACTGGATACTTTCATCACATACATCGTATATAAAAATAAGATTTTTTAACATAAGATTTTAAAAAATCTGTATTATTTAGGTTAGCAAATCATTAAAATTGAAGTTTTCTGCAAGTATGAACAGCTCCATTGTTGCAGCAATAGCATTGCTAATGCTAGCCATTTTTATTGTTGGTGTTTTCCCATACAATGACGAAAGAGGAATTTTGAAATGGAATCCCTATTGGTTTTCAAACTTCAGATACTCGGCTCCTTCCACATACCATTCGTCTATAGGAAGAGGATTTCCTTACAAACGGGTATGATACACAATTCACTGAATCATTATGACTTTGTACCTTTATAGCCTATTCTTACATATTTAATATTTAGCAGCCTTAATTAACATATATATTTATTCAATTCATCCAATGCTTGTATTTACATTCTACATGAAAATGAATCATATTTCTTTGATAATTTATAAGTGTTTGCATTCGGGGATAGGCAATTTGCAATTTAACCTCTTTAGACTCTTTGACAAATACGTTAGGTTATTCTGTCCTTTTTATTTCATCACTATCACATTTCACTTGCTTTATTTTTCAGAATGCCTACCTAGGCACATACTAGTTTGTAAATCTCACCTTCCACCTTTCATATTCCGATAGTTGGTTAACTCTTGAAAGACTTATGGATTAAGTATGCTTATTAGTTAGTTAACCTGTGAATGGAAGTGGAAAGTTTATTGAGCGATTAAATCTAATTAAATTAGGCATCTGCGATGTAGCTACAGTAGCTAGTATATGTTGTACTATGTATAAAGCTACACATTCTAATATTTAGCACTTACTTCGCTTACACGATCTCATTTGTAGTCATGCATAAATAAAAAATTCATAAATATAAACTGTTTGATTACAAAGGTTTAAAAATTATTCGAAGCCGACGTAGTCATGTACCAAGCAAAACCTACCATACGTAGAATGAAAATGCATAATAGAAATTCGTGAGATAACCCAAAGACTCACTTTCCCCAGAACTTTTTCCTCATCCAAAAGCTCTTGGAAGAAGAAATTAGTCAGACTGAATTCACTGAATCACTTTGTTTACGTAAAAGTAGTGCAAAGTTGGCGAAATGAAACCTTGGGCGGAAAGTAAAATAAAAGAGCAAAGTTTCCTACACTAAATCTAAATGGAATGTAAACAGAGAGACGATCTTCTCATGTGTCTATGAGTTTGGCTGGTACCCTACAAACTACATCAAGACAATTTTCAACTTTATATGTAGTATCACTTGTTTGTAAGGAGTACATGCATTTGTAGTATCTGTATATTGCAATAAAATATATTTAGCTAAGTGTATAAAGTAAAGCTACCGCAAAATCGAGTAGTCATCCGTAGAAAGAGACTCTTTACTAACGTTATTTGCCCTTTCTGTTTCCCACAGTAAAGTTCAATTTACCCCTGCAATATTTATTGGTTCTTTCTATTACTACTAACTTGTTTAGCTCACTTCTCTACTGACTAAACTGCAGAGTTTTCAACTACAACTGCAACATCTAAAAGCATTTAGTTCAACCTTTTTTGAGTGTAAATAAATATTTATTTGCTAGTTTGAAATGGAATTAGTTCATTTCGTTTGATTTTAAGTCCTCTCAGTCCCCTGAGATGAGTAGCTTCCCAAGATCACAAGAATAACACAACACAACTTGAGATTGCTTCCTACTCCTACCCATCAGCATTAGCCCACGCAATGCTCATTTGTCAGAACAATTTCTTACAAGACTCTTTCAATTCGACTAAATACTTTAGTTTGGTCCTTTTCATATTCTATAGAAATGTGTCTTGGTTTATTAAGGAGCTCGCTTTCTTTATGTGAATGATATATGTGTCTGTCTGTCTGGATGCGGCATAACTCAAAAACGGTTGAGATATCGCTTTAAAATTTCCAGGGTAGCCTACTCTGGGTAGTTTCAGGGTACCGAGGTACCTCCGATGACACCATTGAAAAAATGGGTCAATGGGGCGTACTCCCTTTTAGTTATGACCACGCCCACAAGCAAATGAGCTGTTGCTATCAGAAATACAACTACGAATCTCCCAGACAAAAGAGACTTGCGATTTCATGAGATTTTAATCACGACGATCACTATGATACACATACTTATGTAATTAAAAAATGAATTACATACTATAACTTAAAAAATGATTATATCACAAGTCCTTTTTTCAATCGACTGCCACGGTTTATTCACATAATATATAGGTGACGATATGTATTTTATGAGTGCTTAAAGTGCTTTCTCGTATAATTTAAAGCTACACACTATCTGTATATAGGAAAGTTAATGAAATAATATATAATGCATGTATTTGTAAACCTGCAGTTGAGTCAAGCAGCCGACAATAGGATTTACAAGTGGAGTCCAGTTTACTTTACGGGCACACCCTGGAAGCAGCCGTCAGTCTATCAGCCCAGCAACAGTTTCAACCAGGCATCCGAATTTTACGACGATCCTGATGAAACCAAATAACAAGGTTCCGGCAAGCAACATGTAGCTGCCATTTAATACACCAGAAATTGATTATGTCATACCTAAGCTACAATAATCAGTTTGTAGCATATAAGCTACATATAAACACTGTGTAGATAACTAGTTACACACGAACAAGGAAGTCACTTTGGGTTGCATTAGTCCTAAGTACTCATTTTACTTACATTTGTATCACACTATTACACGTACCAATTAAAGCATGTAATTTGTTACTTATTACGCGTTAGTACGACAGTATGGTCGATTTTCTCATAATGTGTTTACATTTGCAGCGTACGCATTCGTTTTTTATTTAGTATACATATGTACTATAAGAAGTTACCTTTCATAACACGCTCTACTACTTGTAGTACTTAAGTAGAGCTTGTTAGATCCATATTACAATAGGATATATCTTATAGTCAATGTCATGCAAGTAGTAGTAATAACCAAACCATATGCTGTAGTTCAAAGTTCTGAAGTCTATCCATGTAGCAATATTCAATAACTAAAATACAATTAAGCAAATTGGATTTTTTCTGAACTTATTTGTACGGTGCAACAACCTGGCTGGATCTATGAATTGTCTAGTAATAAAGATTGCTACAGTATTTTGTCTAGCATTTATTTTGTAGATACCATGTAGTTGTATCTAACTTAAATATCTACCAGTATAGGTAAGCAAAAACGAAAATATGCGACAGCGAAACGAAACTTGTATAAATAAATAGATGTTGAAACGTACGTTAGAATTTTTGATAATTGTGCTTTGTTGTATTTAATATTTTGCAATGTTTGATAGAGTTGCGTTGCGTATAGGTATCACTAAATGTCTCCAGTAATCCTGATCTTGAGGTATCTGTATCTTACATAATTTTAGTGTGGTGATTTACTTATTATTTTAGAATCTGTAATGCTCCATAATCATAAATAATCAATAAACATGTTTTTATTCGTTACATAACGACATACCTCGAATTTGTCGTTGTGAAGTGTTTTACAGAGAATGAGCAATGGTGAAAGCAATGGTGAAAGAAAAGTGAGAATTAGAAAAATATTTAATATTTAGATTATGTACTGTATTCTGTAGTATTGTACTATAATACGCAAAGTCAGAATGATACTGTTGGTCTGTATGTTAAACGGTATCTGCATAAGCATACACGTACAGCAAATGAGTTATATACGGTGGGGTTAATTCAATTTACTTACGCAAATGTGTATATAATCTCATTTCTGTTTAAAAAATATCGGCCTAGGTTATAGAGTGATAGTGACAGTGCGTAACAATAACACCAAGGTATGCACTTAAATTCTTGAAAAGTTTATATGCTAATATAAAGTCTGTAGCAGTGAAGCCGATATGTCCTCGTGGCACAATGCGATCCTTCCTTATCAATTACTGTCTTGTGCTTCCAACTCCAACTCCCATAATAGTATTCGCCTAATCTCTTGGGGTCTAAATAGTATCTACCCTCCATAGTAGATAACCATAGGCAATCTCAAATACTTAGCATCTGAATCTCATTAAACATTTAAACATATCGTGCCAATTGTAGATTAAATGCTATACTCATTCATCGGTCCCATAGTTCTTCCGCATCCTAAGAAATCCACCAGACCACAAGGAGAGTGAGAACTGAATTCACGAATCCACAGTTAGTAGGGTCATAAAAATGAATATGATACTGATAGTTGCACTGAGGAATAATCAAGGTATTGTTTTGTTACATGAACAAAATGGAGTATTAAATTATAATAATGTTATATGTACATATCGTTAAATAACAAACTCGTTTCACCCTCATCATCATCAAGCACGCTTATTACTATTATTAAATAATATTTAAATCCATCATTTACAGATATTATTACTTACATAATTTTCTCCCTGTATAGCCCAATACTAACTAATCTAACAATTAATTAGTACTGTACATGTTTAGTTACTTAAGCATGACAATATAGTAGTAGTAATATAACAGCAATGGGTTATAGCCATAAGTATAAATAGATATAATATGTGGTACTATTGTATTTAGTAGTATGTATTGAGTAGCCCTACAATTATTAGGTAGTCTAAATTTCGTTGGCAGCACAGGAAAAGTCAAAGTTAATTGCTTAACAAGATCTATAAAGCATTACACAAAATAGAGTTAATAGAGACAGAGAGTTGACATTAGAAATATAAAAGTATTCGTGAAGAGTGTAACAGATAAAATCCCAAGCGTAGTATTTATGATAGAGATTAAAAGAAGAGGATTATATAAGTAATAATATGCAAGTATAGTAGAAAGATTAACATCGAGAAACGTTTCAAACTTTCAACTATCACCTACTAAAACATATTCAAGTACAAAATAGTACTTAAACTGCAATGTAATTATTAATTAATATCTAAAGTTATAGAAGAATTTATAATATTACATATTTAATAGAAATTGTACCTCGATCATGGTTAACTAACTATAATTACATACTAGTACAGTATTCTGAAAATTACAGATTACGTATTGAACATCTACAAATATTAATTGTATCAGTATAGTATAGTCATAATAATGTACATTGTAGTTTATAGGCCTTCTACAGAATATATACACATAATATTTATTAATTAATTTTTACATAAAACTATAAATGCATGTTTAACATGTAGACCATGGTTTGCACAGCATAATATTTACGCACTTCTATGTAGTCAATAGTTCATTTTAGTATCATTTAGTTAGCGTAGCATATTCTGTAGTAGCTGTGGTAAGTAGCAAACGGATTAATTATACATGTTTTCTAAATATTAATACCTACATATATCATACGATACTTAAGCGAAATATTCATGTTGTCATGTTGTGTGTAATAAAAGTCGAATCTAGACAAATTAGCAAGAACTTAGAATTGGGTCTCAAAAAACAAAAATCTATGGAAGCATGACGTTGCAGTTGGTATTAAGAAACCAAAAACAATGCAGGTATGCGTACTTCCTTGCATAATATACTTTTCTATTCATGAAAAATGTATCACACTCAGCCAACCGAATCTAGCCAGCACTACTGCATCATTGTTTGCAAACATGGCTTCCACTAAGGGCCTTGCTGGTTCTACAGTAAACGTAACGCAAGCTATGAAACTTAGGTAACTTATTTTTCGCTTTGCGTGAAACATACACAATACTAATGCATATTATAGTAACTTTGATATAAGTTGTTTACATAAATCGTAACATTATAGCGTTTTTCACATATAATAAAGAAAGGATGTACACGCATAGATAGTATAACAATTTGTATATTATATAATAAAGTGGCATCTGTATAGGGTTACATTTAAATTACATAATACATATACTGTAGTCAGTAGATGGTAATATCACTCGTAATAGGAAGGATGCTCACTCACGAAAAACTGTCAAGCTTATTGAAGCCTGACGAAGCGATATTTCTTACATATTTGCTATAAAATACAAAATATTGAAGATTTAAATATTCTAGCCTGTAAAGCATTAAAGTTTGAAATAGGATTGTAGTACACAAAACCGTCAGAAATTTTAATGTAGTATTAGTTTGAACAGTTGAATTGAAGTTAAATAAGACATAAATGTAGCTAATAGAACGTTAGTTTGGATATTAAAACGCATAACATCAAATCTCCACCTACACTAGTTGCTACACCAAAATCTGATAAAAATCTAAAATATTTAAAGTAAGTATAAGCACTTAAATGTTTCATATCTTATATTCACAGCGGGAGGTTTATAGGAAAAGCTGAGCTGAGCGTATTGTTAAAATTGTATTTTACTTTTATTTTATTAAGCTTCTACATTTAGTTACATAGGTATTTAGTTCGAGTTCTTTCATGTCGTAGTTTTGTGAGTTTATATCGCATTCGTCCTTTCAAATCTCTTTTTCTCTGTTTTGTTTTTCGTGTTGCGTTTGGCTTTGTATCTGTACTATACTTTATAATGCTAACTGTAATAAAAAGCTGAATTTTAGCTTTTCTGAATTCTTTCTAATCTAAATTTTAAATTAAGTTGAGAACTTCAAAAGACCTATAGTTGTCCCCGATATTAGTGACGGTATTGATTTCTGTTCCCCAATTTACTATGCTTTTGAGTTGAGACTTTGACCATAATTGGGAACTGGATCTGAAACTGAGGAGATTATTCGATCTTTGAGGAGAGATCGTATTACATTAAGTAGATTAGACGTTGCTGTGAAGCCTCTCCGTGCTGCTGCTTCGGGTGAGCGAGGAATTGAATCGTGAGGTGCGAAGGAAATCGAAAACCACCCAAATTTCGTAGATCCGGAGGAAAACCAAAATGAAGAAGAGCATGTATGCGAGTCGTGCAGTGACTATTGTCAGAACCAGAAGAGAAATCACTCCCAGGAGTACAATCACACAGCCGTTGATCAACCAAGCCTTTATCGGACAGTCAAAATCCTAAACAAATTCCAAAAATAAGTACATGTTTTATCAAATACTGGGGAAGGCTAAACTCTAAAGGACTTTGACAATAATATATTTATAGATTATTTGTTCAATATCTACAAAATGATAGCGTCTTTCAATTATTTGACATCACTTTGCTTTCTCCTACTTTCTCCTTGCATGTAAAAACATAAAATAATAACAATTTGGTAATAGGAGACATTCTAAATCTTGAACTGCAATTTTATAAAAAGTTGCGATAAATTAATGAAATGAAAATTATTCGCACAAAAATAAATGCACATGGAGGATTGATGAAGGAGAAAATAAGAGAAAGCTTAAACAGTATACAAAATGAGGTGGTGCCAGATATTTGATGGTCATCGTGATAAAGAACGTGCCAAAGCCAAATATACACTTAGGAATGTTGAATGTTACATAACAAGCACTCAAACAAAATTGCAATTGTGAAATAATAATATGTTATTTTGCATAAAGTATGTATGTACTGTACAGTATATGAATGTATAAGGATACAAAATATTATTAACTAGCTGTCAGTCTTATTTTTAGTACAGCTACATACTATAATTATAGAACAGAAACGACAAGCCTGGGTCTGACCTACTATTTTCTACTGTGTGTTATGTAGTTATTTACTTCGTCTTATACGTATACGACAGACATAAGGCTACGCTGCACAACAGCGTAGGCTGAATTATTGGAATTCCCAGACTAGGATTCCTAAAAATGAGGAGTTATGAAAGGCGTAATGAAAACAACAGAAAGCTGCTGCATTGTTCAGCTGCTCTTGACATGACTTACCACAAGCCATATTTAAAAATCCTGGAAATAATAACAATTTAAGTCGCATTCGTACCGGAATCCTAAATATATTGCGTATAAGCCTCCATCGTCATCCAAAAGACCCAAGGTTTTCCCCATAAATGCAAAAAGAGCCCAATCGCATTTCTACAGAACCAACACACAACCTTCACAGTCCCATAAAACCAAAATGGTCCTAGATATTCCTATTTATACAGAAGCCAAGCGTATAAAATCATATTTCCATCAAACCAGAAAGGGCCTAATTCTATATCTACAACACACCAAAAGGAATCAAATACCATTTTTATAGAGGCTCAAAAAGAGCCAAGTGATAATTGCAAAGTCAAAAAGATTAAAAAATGTATCTAATTATAATCAAAACGAACCAATTCACATTTCTAACCAAACATAAGTTAGTAAATCACATTTTTATAGAAGTGCAAATAAAAAAAAACCTTAAAAATAGCTACAGGAATTCGGGGATCTTGGAACTTTTTGGATCTATAGGAAATCTCTGATTGCTTTTAGGTCCCGCTGTGGAGCATTAATAATATGTTCCTTGAATGTACATGCTTAAATGTCAATCTACTTGTTAGGAATTTATTTTTGGGACCCTTTGTACTCTCAACCGCGTATTTGCTATAATCTGAAGAGATCTCTGTATCTACTTATTACTGTTAGCGTACGAAGGTAAACCTACCACACGATATTGAAAATAATGTAAAGCCGTATATGCACAATATACTTAATACTAAAAATGCATGAAACTTATTTGTATAACTATTATAGCAGATGCGACAAGTATTATATGTATCCCAGAAGACAGAGATGTATAGAATTGTATTTCCTCAAAGGAATAGCCCATAGCATTGTGGGTTAAAGAAAATTGAACAAACTAACGAAAGCAAGTCAAGAGGAAAAGCTAAACTTTTACTTTCTAAAGATGAGCGAAGAGAAAGGAAAGAAAGTGAATGCCTTCTCTTTAGAAAAGTGGGAAATGGGAAGCTGATTACCAACAGAATGACAAAGGCTTCACTCAGATTATCGTGCCTAGATGCACACTGATGCTATTGACAATAATACACAGCAATCCTTTCAAAATTCTCTGCCTTGCCACATAATACAGTGCATACAATAAAGAAGGTTTCTATAATACAGTGAAAGAGAACCATAGATACAAGGAGATTACTTTTGGGATTATATCTAGACAATAAGTAGATTCGAACCAAATTACTGCGGCTTACATGCTTCCTTAGTTAATTAGTTAAGTATATATAACATACATATAAATATTTCTATCCATTTTGCATGTGAGATGTCCCTAGCCCCACCGAGTCTATTTTCCTTTCACTCTGCTACTCTACTAAGTAATCTACTTATAAATAAATATCTCCACAGAAAAATATATGTCAATCTCACATATGCTACTGGGCTGAAGGTACCAATATACTATTAATAAACAGTAGAAGTCCGACCTATATTATATATTGTTCTGCAGTCTCTGAAAACTGGGTTAGTTAATAGTATTAACTTAAAAACTAAGCCCCTGTAAAAGAAGCGATGCCTGTTGCCGGTAGTAGTTTCCCTTACAAAGAAAAACTTATAATAGTAAATAGTTGACCGGGCCGATACAGTGGCTACAGAAACCCTTATTGACTTATATGACTTTGACATATACGTACTTTCACAGTATATCGAAATCGGTTTAGTGTTAACGTAAATAAAATAGTACAGTAGACAAGATACCGTGTATTGGCATCCCATTTCTAAAATAGGGGGAAACACTACCAATATCAAAGCACTTTATCAAATTCAGCATACATTGCATATTTCATCATGCTAATTAATCCAAGTAGTAAGGTAATTTCTGCTTGGTGGATGCGTAAAAGCATAAAAATGTAGTGAAATTAGTTAGATACAATGTAATCTACAGGAATACGGTATATTTAGATTTACCTGAGGTAAGAATCTTCAACATTAACTAAATACTACCGCTATACTACCATACGTTGCCTATATATACATAATGTAGTATAACTAAATTATGCATACCAACTTATACTATTACGACAATAAAATACTATTTATAGAATTTGGAATGTTAGAGTTCTTCCTTTCAAACGTCGAGACTGTGAAAGTTTTAAATGGCGATTCTATGTAAAAAGTGAAAGCAAATTATTTCAAATTTGCTATAATCAAGTGGTAGCATATATGTACCTTTCTCACTCCAAGGAAAAGCCCCAGTGCCAACAGAAGAGAAATGAGGCTCGCCAACATCACCAAAACAACTTGGCCATGTAAATCTATAAAAGTTAGAATACTTGAATTAGCACAAAGGTGAAAATGGATCATTTGTTTGTTTATAATAGTAATAGTACTATCGCCACTATCACACAGTGTTGTTTGAAAATTCAGAAAGGCACAGTAATTGGGGACAACTTTTGTATTTACAGTGTAGTGTCATAGTG
>JAQFYC010000627.1:0-50980 GCA_034694165.1 Tomocerus mixtus
AGGAAGGGTATTTTTATGTATCATTCTCAGTTACAAGGAATTCGACGAAATATCATCTAGTGAGTTCACTTGTAACAGTTACTATTTCATTAGGCGTATATTAAAAATGGCAATAAAACAAATACATAAAAGCAATAAACTTGAAAAACAACAATATAATATATAAATCGAGCATTAAACAATTTAGTTTGAAAATAGATTATGAATTGAGCAACTTTGATAATTTTTGGCAATTTTGGCAAAGTTTCTAAGTTTATATTGTTATTTTCCTGAATTACATTGTCGAATTAATTGGTAGCCATTTCATTATTGTAAAAGGCCATAAACATTTTCTTTCAAATAATTTAAATGATATTATATTGGTTAGTGTATCTGAAAAGTAGAAAATAGGTCGAATTTGTTCCCTATTTGAGGTGGTACTTTGCGACTACGTCATAATGTACATATCTCTGCGCTTGAATACATAGAATATACAAGGACAGGCAATTTCAGTTTACCACAACATACAAAAACTTAACTCCTTAACTACGGATACAACTACAGACATATAGACAGACTTGTAGATAGAATTTGTATGTACTGTACTGTAATGTAAGTAATAGCAAATAATGGCGAAGAATAGACCAAATCAAAGCAAGTTGAGTGTAAGAGTAAGTCCAAGAGAAACCGGTTTTCCGTCTCAACTCCCCAACCAAACATAGACCAGGCCAGCCAGGACGTATTTCTAGATAGAAAGATGTGTGTGTGAGTAAAGGTAAGTAAAAAGAGAAGTATCAAATGGGTAGCTAACAATAGTGGATAGTGAATGTGTCTCAATCTCAATGGAGGAAAGCAATTCAAAGCAAAACGTAGCTTAAACAAACCAAAACTGAAGAAACAATCAAGTCAAACCAAACCAACTAAAGACAAAAGCAACTCTTTCCAAAAATATACCACAATTACACAAAAACCCACGCCAACAGTTAAGGGTTCTCTAATTGCGACGACACGCAAATTTTTTGTCTCTGTTTTGTTTGACAGCAAAATGTGTTCCTCATTGGAATATTCCTTGTACAATTAGTACACGTTTAAAAAGAAACTAATTAGTGCAATAGTTTCGGATATATTTTAAGTCTCCTTCTCTGAACCTTCGAATTCCAGATGCCACAAGTAATTTCTCAAAATATTTAGGAAATTTTCATTAGACATTTTCATGTAGGGATAGAAGTTTCAGAAAAGGCTTATTATAAGTCATTTTTAGTAATCCAACTCGACAAATTACTTGTGGCACAATGTTTTCATTTCTTTCCCAAAATGGCTACGTAACAAATATGCATTCCCTAAGAAGACGAGAACATTTGCTATCAAAATATAAAAACTATGTAGTATTTGCAACTTAAATTTAATTCTGCCCACGTGCGCGTGTCCAGACCAGATTAGTAGTAGGTCGGTTCGCATTTAATTTGTAACGGTCGATGCAAGATTTCTACAAATATACAAACATGATCTTCTTGGTGGAGTACCATTTAGTGTAATTAAACTACAGCGTAAGCCTTCAATTTACAACGCTCACCGCATTCTAATCATTATATTCTCACTCATTTCACTGACCCAAACGTAATTAACATTTATTAGCGGTATTATAATTGTCCTCTTCGTCTACTTATCCGAGGAACGAAAAATTCCTACCTGAAGGCTCACATTATTACCTATTATACAATATCTATTTATTAATTGTAAAAAAAAACTATTTCTTTTTCAAAGAATACTACGCACTTCATTTAAAATATTGTTTTATTCACAATTTCTGAGAATTTTGAACAATTTCTGGTACAAGTAAACTTTTTATATCAATTTTTGGTTCAGACCTAGGTAGCCTTCTTTTGGCGAAGGCTAATCCCAGCCAAGTACAGTAGCACAACTGAACCATATCTGACTTAAGTATAAATGTGCCGTAGCAGGCATTACGGCTATAGCATACGGCAACGGATATAATTATAGTTTCAAATGAAGGTAAAGTAAAGTAGAGGTATGTCATATTTTTGCATAGAATTTGGGAAAGAGATGTTGAATGAATAATATTGGCGAGGTGAGTGAAACTGCGACGAGAAAGAGGGCGAATGACTTGACTATCGTCAGTTCAGTTCACTTAACTCCTTTGCTATTAAATAATCAACGTGGAGCGCAGATTGAGATTGCATCTTTCATCCCACGGAAAATTAAAATCTCATGCCAAGCCAGCATCCCACCCCACCTACCTCATACATTTTTATGAGTTGATCGCCCTGTACTATTCAGATTCAAAGACAATGCCCTACATACATCACATCTCGGCTATAGTGCACTTCATTTATTTCACAAAGTATATCTCCAGGACCTACGACACATAATATGATAGAATACACTTTCTACACATTCGCATAAGATAAAAAGTCAAATAAAGTCCCATTGCCGCATTTCACTACAATTCCATTCAGTTCTTACAATTGAATCTGGGATAATCTATAACTAGTCTAGTTAGTTAACAAAGATACAAGACCAGCTATTTAAGAAAACGTTACCCAAATCTTCAAACATGTTACAATTTGCGAATTTTTTGCTAGCTCTCCTATTTGGATGCTTGTTTGACTTTAGGGAATGATTTACAAGTACAAGTGCAGATATTATATATAACTGACTAACTGACTATATCTGGAGAACTTACATTTGTCTGTGTATAAAAAGCTTGTGCAAATAGATTGCAAAAACTCCTCTTTACTATGCATAAACTAGTTGAGAAGCTTTACAGTTGTACTTTTTAGTTTGCATTTAAATAACGTTAGTAGGTACATAAGTTGAAGGTCTATGCACAACATCTTGCAGTACACATGTAGTTACATGTACCTATACTATACACTATACTACCATGTTTTGTAGAAAATGTATTCATTCACATTCCCTTTAGATTTTCAGTTAAACTTAAACTGCCTATGATTTACTGTATAGTGTACATATACTTAGTACAGGATTGGCAATTGTTAAATGCAACTTAAATTTTTCTTTTTTTGTTACCAAAAGATGAAATGAGATTTTTTGTTTAATTAATTATTAATCAAAGAGTAGAAAAATCTGGTTCTTCCAAATATGTAAGTCGTGATATTGCACCACTTGTGGTTGTTGACTTATCGTCATCTAAGATCAAAGAGGTATCTTTACACTCAACCCTGTACACGAAGACTTAAATACATGGGTGTTTTTTACCAGTTAGATAATAATGTAAATAGATAGAAAGGAAGCTGAGTAGATAATATAATACCTCAGCTGTCTATGTTGCATATGTAGAGTAGATGCGTATACTGTCGTCGACCTTACTACTGTTACTACCTCCTGAATCCATATACTGTGTACTATGTACTATGGAGAGTAAGCAGTAGGCGTAGGATATGTAAAAGTTTTCCTTTGAATCTTTCATTTAGTTTTGGTATCTCCCTTATGTCCCTGACAGAACGGAATGCTGTCTCTGTCACAAATGTTTCTCTCTTGTACAAATTCTGGAAACGTTTGCGTTAGCCACTTACTTCACTTCACTTGTACCATGCAGTAGTTCCTTCTATGGTCCCTATGAATATTATACAAGTCCATTCCATTCCAGGGCCATGCCATGCCATGCAATGTGAATGTCTCTCTAAATATAACAGAGTTCCTGAGGCATGTATAAAGAAATATCGCATAACTGTATAATATTCTATAGAAAAGGCTTTAATATTGAAATGTACCTTTGTGCCTTGTACAAATATCTAAGATATTATTAGTAGATACAGATATATACTTATTTTATGCATGTGCGTTGTGTAATATGCAATATGCACTAAATTAGACAGAAACAGAGCTGAGTAAATAAGAGTGAGTAGAAACAACCTACAAAAGATTTTTCGCCAAACTTGTAAACTAGACACAAAAAAATTGCAAAATATTGTGCAATTCGGTAATTCATCCGTAATTCGTTAACATATCTAAACCGTAGCAAGGTATTTCGAGCTTTATAGAATTTATTCCAAATTCCTTAATCAAATACCTGATAATAACAATCGAATAATGTACTAATAATTAACAGGGAACAATATTTAGACATGTGGACTTATGTTTAGTGGCATAGTTATATAATTTCCCCCTTATTATTGTCCAAAATTAGGGGAAGTACAAAATATACCTAAAATCGGAAAAGTAAGCTATCAAGTAAGAGAAAGTATCCGTTCCGGTGAAAGTTCATGCAAGTACACACACACTACATACATACACTTCCAAAATATACTTCTTTCACTCCCAAAACATTATGCATAGAAGAGTAGTTATATTTATGTATAAAAGGAGTATTACATTACATTACAGTGCATACTGCATACAGTTGCGGCCATGCCATGCCACATTACTATGTACATGTCACTAATAATGAAATGCTCAAAAAGAAACTAAAAGCTCCACAAAGAACATTTCTGACGATGACTCTCGTCGGCAGGCTGGCTTGGCTTGGCTGCCCCTGAACTGAGTTGGAATCCTTCCCATCCCTCCTTCCTTCTAAATATCTAACTATATAATGCATATTAAATAATATTATGTAGGTACGCAACGCAGGTACGAAGTACAAAGTACATCATGTCATGTTTAACAAGAAAACTCACTCTGCATGTCCTGCATTGCATTTTCTAGTTAAATGTCGGGTTTGTCTCACTCACTAACTATTCTGCTGTACAGTATGTATGTATGTACAAACGTAATACGTATCTCGTATCTATCTATCCATCTAGAGATATCTGCCTTGCCTTCTTGACTATCTGATGTTCCCTGTCTATATTATCTACGGGAAGAAAGAAGGAAAAGAACAATTTAAAGTGTTCTGTCCTATCTTCATAATTAGATTGTAAAGGTTGTCTCATGCATCCCATTGGTCTCCTCTCTCCAGCAGCAAAAGCTAGCGACTTTCTAACAAAAGCTAACTAACCAAAAAGACTAAAGTAACTAAAGTAGGAAGTCTAAGTAACTATTGTACTATCCATCCTGTGTATCTATATTTTAAAGTCTGACTCTACTTGTACATAGTTACTTACTTACATAACTAGTTATGTTATGTTATGTTATGTTATGCAGCTACATCCAACAACTCTAATGTAATGTAGTGCAAAGCTTAACTTTAGCACTGTAAATTTACATATTATATCTACTCCTTTGTTTTTATACATAATACATCCATCCGTACCAGAAACAGCACACTTCCTTCTTACGGTACGTAGCAATCTACTAATATTAAACTAAAAATAAGTAGCACACTTGGGAATTGGTGGATATGCATTGTTATTGTATGTATATAATGTAGTAGTAGCTATATAGTACAGATAGAATAGGTAATTATCGTATCCAAAGCAAAATTATATATACTACAGACTACAGAGACATTATTCACATTCAAGGAGGATTTAAGAATCTATTGAGAAATTAATGGCATTCACTACCTAATCTACCTAGCTATGTAGAATGTAGATTCTTCATACTTAATTTAGTATAGGCATAATGCATTCATTAATATTTTGTTACGTAATTAATTCTTTCTGCCTATACTTACTATTTACCATAGACTACCTATACATTTATACATATACTAATGTGTCAATGAAGATTACATTCATGTTATACTTATCATGATCTTGACTTTTCCCTTTCTCCTTAATCGGAAAATTAACTTATGGCACAAACAAAAGATCAACTTTATCTTTATTGAAATGCTATTGAAGCATCTAATTATTATACACTGAATAATATGTAGAAACTTTGGATAGATTGAAAAGGGGATTTTGGAAGAAACGTGCACCACAACGGGTTTACTAAATGTTCCATGTACTATTAGGTACACAAATTATGCTAACAACGGAAAAATGAATGAAATATTAAATGGGATTCAAGTGTTACTCAATATGGATTTGTATGCAATGTGGGTAGCTAAACCGTTAATGGAAAGTGTAAACACTGAGGGAGTGAAGAATTAGTTTGAGTTAAATTAGTGACTCGCCCTCCTTTGCTTACCGAATTGAGCTCTTTTTTATTTTCGGTACCTTGACATTGTACATATTCTAATACTTACATAGAAATCAATAGTCGAGATGTTACTAGCAGTACAATACAATGTATGCATATATCTAAGTAGGATTCAGTTTTCAGGCTTTCTTTGCTTTTTTGTTTCTTTTATTAATTATGGTGAAGGGAAATCAGAAAAAAGTGCATAATGTGTTAGGGGACAAAATTATAGGATTTTGGGATATAAATTATTTATATGATTACTGTAGACTAAAAATGTATATAGTGTTTTTATTAAGTACATAACACAATTATGTATTCTTCGTATGTATGTAGGATATTTATATTGCATGCATAATATATAGTGCTTTGTTTCCCAATAGGAAGTACATTGTAAAAAGAGCGCACGGTGCACGGTTTTGTTTTTACTTGGTTTATTATAGAAGTATGTAGAAGAAAGTAAAAGTAAAAGTAAATAGTGAAAGTGTTGTGGTCTCGTGCCGTGTGTATTGACTGCCTTGCCTGCCAAAGAGCTAAAACTGTTCTGTGGCAGGCATGGCATGGTATCCCATTATCTAGCTACACAAAGAGGGTAATTTGATAAAAAGGGTTAAAGTAGAGTAGAAGGGAGAAATGCAAGATAACGAAGTTACCTGTGATATTCCACAGTTCGTGAACATACATTTCTCGTATTTTAGTGAAAGTGTCTGTCCAATTTTTGAGTTTATTGTCACGTTGTTCCATCTCATAGCCGGACTCAAGTCTCTCAAAGAGAGCAGCCCCTCCGATTGCATAGCCAACAATTAGAACACAAAGTCCAATATGAGAAAACAAATGGGCCAAGAAAGTGCGCAAACAGTTTTTCACTCTCGCAGGACTGCACTTGGATTGGGACTTTGTCGGACCCATTTCTCACACCGAAAACAACAGCACAATCCGCCTCCCTTTCTAATAAAACACGCACCTTACGAATATTATCAATATTAGTGTCTACCGACAACCACAACAACACCAACACGACACCAAACTTATTTCTAATAATACTAGTACTAATAGTAATTTGACTAAAATTATTGTCTCCAGGAATTCCACACAGTACGAATACAAATACAAATTTAACTACCACAAGAACAATAGAGGATAATACTCCAGTTTTAGCTGGTGGTCCAGCAATAATTGTATAAACACTTGAAGGTTCCCGACAATTTTGGATATAATTATAAAATTTTTGAGAATTTTGTGGAATGTGTAGGAATTGAATGTTTAAGAGGACATCCCTGGAATTCCACTTAGGGTCCGATGACAAAGACTCGGCGGATGAGGAGGGCCATGTGAGAGAAGGTCGGTTAGCAAGAGCCATGTCGTACACGGCTAGGAGTACACATGGATGCGAGCGATCCGGTCTCCAGTGAGTCTCTCAGACTAATGCAACTCTCCAGCAACTTCACTCAAACAACTACGACTACAACTACAACTGGAGCACACCATTCTTATCTCCAAGCCGGTATACCTCAGTCAATACGGGCACATCCAGAACGAGAACGACTCAAAATTTAGTAGTCTCTCTCTCCCTTCCCGGGCATGGCCTGGACTCTGGAACTGGAATTCTCTCAGCTTTATATCTAATGTGATGTACAGAACTCAACTCTGGAGAACCAGGAACATTCTCCAGCAAAGCCGAACTCCACTCTGCTTAACTATCCATTCCCTATCCTGGAATTGTGAAACTTCTACCAGGAGCGGACACGGTGCGTGCGTCTTCGACTTCTGGCTTTCTCTCCAGCTTTCTCCAGATTCTACCAAGGAGTGTATGTAATGTACACATGTAAAAGTCCTGCTGTGTTCCATGAATGTACTTACATACAGAAAAGGATAAGGCAAAGCAGCATTCTCTTCTAGTACAGAGATATACCTTATTCCCACAGTGAATGGGAAGGTAACTAAAGCACATCTGAATCTTTTCTACATATAAATACACAGCAAACTCACTCACTCGCTTTTTCAGTTGTTTCTTTTCCTATTCCACATCTCTAATGCAATACAACAATGTCTTTTACTTACTTCAATCCACGTAGCTATTATTTGGAAGGTAGGTTGTAGGTTGTAGGTAGGATGTAGGTACTCCAGCTATTATTGTATTTATGTAGGTACCTAGATACTACATACCTTGCAGAGCTTACTTACTTTCCTCTTCCTTCTCACACAATCACTTGGGAATATATTCTCTATACATACATACACAATAAGCTAGTACATCATCCCTATACACACAGGAAGGACTTTACTTCTGTCTCTACTTACTCGAGGACTAGGACTTCGACTAGCTTTTCGTCTACAGACTGGCACCTTACTTACCTACACATATAACTCGTACTTCACATTTTCTGTTTCGGGTCTCTACTTTTCTGCCAGTTCCTGTATTACATTTCACATTCCATACAATAAAGCTAGAGTTTTACTTTTGTCGCTGATCGAATCTTGTTCTATATCGTACCAATAGGTATATTGTAGTGAATTAAATCATAATAAGTATAAAAACAATCTTTAATTAGTAAGTTTAGTGCTATTTATGTAAAGCGCATTTGTCAAAACAAGTATAACATACCACTTTTTTGAAAATCGTTAAATAGTAATTGTAATTTTGTAAAAAAATTAGCGCCTGAGAGTTACTTAGTTCGATCATTAAAATTAGAGTGCTGATTTAATATTGTGGAACTAGTTTAGAGGACTATGACTGTACGCAATAAGTGCAAATACTACTGTGATTTAAGTAGCTACTTGGAAAGTGGAAAAATAAATATTGTGACAACATGTATACATAACAATGAACAATACATATTCATACACTTACCTAAGCACCTAATCTGGGCATTATATTACAGAAGGTACTATGTAAAGTACATAATATGCTAGTATAGTAGTACCTATTCTGTTACTTGACATTACTACATGTTAATATATGCATATCAAGCAAATACACTATGCCGCTACTACGTACTGCTCCATGTATTAATTAAAATCGTTTATAAATGTAACTAAATACTGTAAATCTGTACTTGGCTCCGTTGACAGGTTCAATACTTAATTTCCTGTATAAGGACCAATCCCACCATCTAGGTAATAATCATCTATTAATTATATTTATTGGGTATGAGTAATAAATATGTCGTAGATAAAAGCCATTCACACAT
This sequence comes from Tomocerus mixtus, assembly GCA_034694165.1. Classification (NCBI taxonomy): domain Eukaryota; kingdom Metazoa; phylum Arthropoda; class Collembola; order Entomobryomorpha; family Tomoceridae; genus Tomocerus; species Tomocerus mixtus. The sequence goes on from JAQFYC010000627.1 coordinate 9,216, forward strand.
TAAATACATTGTATCAATGTCTATAGACAAGATTTTCTATGTGTGCCAATCTTTAATTTGTTTTCATCGTTAAAATTGCAAAAAATCTGTAAAGTTTTGATAGGCAAGCTTGAATACTCCCAAGAAACCTACGAGTAAATAGACAACTTGTGTACATATGGCATAATATGTAGCGAAACAGGAACATAAGTGAAAATACTACCTATTTGCCGTATTTGCATAGGTAATATATTATTGCAGATATGTAGCGTAGGGTGCAGACAGTATTTTACAGATTACTTATACTTAGAAAGAAATGGTAACCAAACAAACCAAAGCAAAGTCGGAAATACTTAAGAAAAAACTCTCACCGTAGCTATAGCTATAATGGCTATGACATGAGAAGAGTAATGGAGCTTGAGTAGTAAGTATGAGACGAAGGTGAGTAAAGTAGGGACCAGGGATACACATCTAGATCTGCAAATTTTGTGTACACTTCCACTTGAACCTTGTGTAGAGTGTAGAGGCAGTTTAGTACAGAAACCGAGAGCAGAAAGACTCAAATTGCATCAGATCGCATCAGAGTCTAATGTGTATTGCATTAGCGTCTTTCAGGGGAAAGTGATACCTACGCCTACACTACATCTTCTCACTAGCTCCTTCAAGAGTTCATCTAAGAGAGTGCGAGAGTCTAACGATAAGCAGAAAGTACATAGAACAACACTACACGACACTAGAATGTCACTTCTACTATCTACAGTACTACCTATACTATACATAATATGAAACAAATATAACACCTTTTCTTCCTAATGAAACCCACCGTAAAAGTTGTATTAAACCATGTCCTTAAAAACAGGATGCTCGGAAATTTCCCCGTTAATTTCCAAATACTAAATTGTAAAAACATTTGTATTATACTTGAAACTTACTGGCAAATATCACAAATAACTTATTTCGTTGGAAAATAGCCCAGCAAAATTATAAAAATAACAGGGATGACCAAATAGTAGAAAATATTCCTTTGTTTAACAATTGTAATACGTAGATACAAAAATACAAACAGGGAATTAAATATAATATAATTGGTCGAAAACGTATATAATAATTTGTATATATGAACCATTGGGATAATTTTTGTATGGGTACTCTGAAAAATTCGATAAACACCTTCGTTTTATTCCTATGACCCTAGAGCAGTCCAAACTTTCGAGTACATACTGATACCTCTTAATGAGTAATTTACGGTAGAATAAAATATATTTTGTACGTATAGGTAAGGTAAGGTATCTTAGAATGTGAGATTGTATGGTAGAAGAGAGGAGATCATTGCATTGTCTTGCCAGCCAGCCAGCTAGGGACGAAAGAGATGTATGCGATTTGTAACAGGTGCCTATTTATTTGAATGCTGTAGTCTATTTGTAGTGGAGAATGTTGAAGGAAATGGAGAAGGAGGAGAAAGTGAGTGAGCGTTCGCTTTAGTCAAGAATCTGCCTTGAGACAGTCCTCCTCCCTCGCTTTCTCTTCCTGTTATGTTGTCCCGACGTGACGTGACACAATATAAATATCTCTCCTCCAAACACATGCACAAATATACATACACTACACATACACACATCACATACTACATACACATACTTACGGAAATGGTGAAAGTGTAAGCACCAAGCATTTGTTCCACTCTGTCACCTTGCCTTGGCTATTACATGGAAATGCATAAAAAGTGCAATGCATACAACGTAGGTGTGTACTCTACTGTTTTCTGTGTTATTTTGTCAAACAATTTCTTTCCCTCCCTTCCAAAATACTGTCATCAACTTGACCCAACCTAACTGATATTATACTATGCAGTCTATATTTCATTCATAATGTGCTAACCTTCTCACTACATATTTACGTAATACTTACACACGAAGTATCTAGGGTGTTGACTGTACATACTACTAAAAATACCTATGCACTTACATAATAAAACGTTTGTACCGTTAAGTTAGCTATTTGAATACGTGAATACTAAATGCCTTTATTTATTATTTTTATTCTAAAGGTAAATTACACACAAAGACTGAATTTATGAATATTATTTGTATATAATTCTCAAGAAAATTCTATCTCTTTTCAAGTGACAACTGGTGGATGAATGAAAACACAATTTAGAAACGCATATTAATAAACCTGCTCTGGATTATAATTTTAAAATATAATAATTTTCCATGTCACAGTTATGTACTGCAGTGTTACCAAGCAAGGCATTCAATGTCCTTCGCTTTCCGTTTCGCTAATAAACCTTGCTTTGCAAACTCGAATTTTCTGCACGACTTTCTAACAATAACTGCAGGAGTCTCGCCAGGAAAATACTAACGACGACAAGACAAGCGCGAGAGATTCCATTATTTATTGAACTTATCAGTATGAAGGAATAATATTTTCAATGAGCCTACTGCTAGCACGAAAAAAGACAAATTTTTCGCATTCTTTGTCACAGGTCATTCATACAATTCATTTCATCTTTACTATGCTATAGTTATAATACAGAGATCAATAATATACTCGCGTATATGAGAACACGTACAAAATTTGTGTTGTACTCACTCAGAGATAAAAGGTACCTACATTCTACCAAGTATTTTTACAGAGATAGAGATCTTACTATAGCGAATGAATTGCTAGCATTCCCCAGAATTTTTCATGGCAAACAATTATCTCCATAAAATGCCTATAATTTATATGATTACTTCCCTGCCGATTTAGTATCTGTATATAAAACAATATTACAACCATTTGGGAACCACTACGTACAAATATAGTACACAGCACAGCACACTGCACGTGGAAGATGAAATTCTTTTTAAGCATGCAAGGATGAGGCTAAGCCTTATGCTACAGCCACACGTATAAACCTTATCGTTACTACAAGACTAGACTTTGCATACTAATGCCATTCTCTAAACCACTAGAAGGCATCCAATAAAAATATTCATAACACCATTATTAGAATAAATGTTCTATGTCACAATGAATTTTCCCATCACCATTTCATTCTTATTGTAAGAGGTAGTGGGCTATACAATGTGCACCAATAAAATCCTACACATCTATATCTAACAGCTAACCTTATAGACATGACTTGAGTGCATTATATTTTAAAGTGCAGGAGCCTAAGTATATTTCTACGAGGTTATATATAAGTATCTTACCATTTAACATACAGGGTGGAAAAATTCAAGGGCTTTCCCTATTTCGGGTTTATCAATGGAAATGAATGCATTTCTCATCATTTGTCAGGCAGTAGATAAACTCAAAACACTATTATGTAAAATGGACATTAAAAATTTATTTATAGAACTGAAAAATAAATAGTTAACAAAAAATTGCTTTTATGAAATGGGCAAATGTGATTGGGAAATGTGAGATTTCATGAGAATTTAATTACGTGCTCTAATATATTGTCACTTAAACTATTTTCCCAAACAAAACTGGTAATTTAGTGACAATATTTATCTCAACCGCTTGATTACATTGTTTTACAATGGTTTATTAAACATCAATGTGGTACGTACTGCCGACGCGTCAAAAGAGAAAGTTAGGTATTTATTATCTTATGGAATATTACTTTTGTGACACTGTGTGTTACGTCAATATTACAAATTGCATAATATTGTTATTCAATGGTAGCTTTACAAATAATATCTAAACAGTGTCTAATGCGACATACTTGAATATAAAATATAAATAGAGTGTAAATAGTAAATATCGTCGCTTTCTCAATATCCACCCACTTGTCCCGACTCCTGACAGACATTCGCAAATTCGCACTGCACTCGACTCAAGTCAATGCCAGTGGAGACCACAAACTTATAATATTATGAGTAAGCATGCGAGAAACCCAGAAATATAAAAGACACTTATAGATAAGATCAGATCTGTCATATCAGCTGCATCCATGCATATTCTCTTGTCACCACGTTTGTTTCCCGAACCTTAGAGAATATTTGAATCGTTTACTACATGCAGACATCCTAAGTACTTATATTACATATATACGCAGAAGACGTACAATACATAATAATATTCTAAGATCCAGAAAGGATATTCCACAAATTCTAACTATAGAAAGTACAGTAAATAAGTGTATCTCTTAGTTATTTAAAGTTGTGTACGTGCTAGTTGGTTGGTTCAACTTCTCTTCGTTTTCACTACTAAGTATTTAATATAACAATTATAGGAATATATATTTAGATTGATGTGCATAAGGAGATAGAATATACTACTTAATCTTAAAATGGTAGAGAACACAATAGAAAACACATTCAGATGGAGATAGAGTTTGATTTAGCTAAAAAGCGAGATAAAATGGGATGAGATGGAAGACAGATAACCAAAACGTAGCCAAAAGTGAGAAATGTGAAACTGAATCCCGGCGTATATTTATTCTACTTACTCTTTTGGCTGCAATAGTACAAGAGAATGTCAAGACTCAAATCCGCAAACAATTTTGCAAAATATTTTTCAATTCAAACTCTTATTTGTCAGCAATCTAAAATATTTATGGTTATAAGTTTAACTACCAAAATTTATTTAGTATTGACTAAAGTGTGAAATTTTTTAAAAATTACAAAACCGAGGAAGTTTTAGGATTTTACTTAAGTGTCTTTATTCCCAACTAGTACTAGTAGTGATAGGTAAGTATTTATAAATATTATGCTCGAATTCTAAGTAAAAGGAAGAAGAATACTAAGATCAGATGGGGAGAAGATAAGATGGGTTAATGTGTAGCATGGTTATTTGTCTGGTTGGAAATGAGATGAATTTCAGAGTGTCAGTCTGTCTTGGTGGTTTCATCGCCTTTACGTGCTTCGACTTAACATTCAGCTGAAAGAACTCCTACCCTCTCTTATTCTCCTTCTACTATAAATCAGCTTTCTCCTTTTACACACAAAGTAACACCACTTTTACTCTACTGTACAGTGCACACTACTATTGTGGTCTATCTTTTACAAAATATGTATATCCGTAAATAGTAGTACCGTAAATTCAGTAATAATAAACACATTCGCCGTGGACAAGGTCACCTATCATTAAACTTTTCCCCTTGAAACTCCGTGCATTTTATTTTTCAGACGTTTAACTTTACACTGGATACACAATCATGTTTTTCTAATGTTACATTCAATACACTTATTGGTAGCATGAAATAGTTTGAAATAGAAAATTTTGCTGTGATTACAATAAGTACGAGCAAATGGAAAGATATTTATAAAACTAATTTGCATACCTTCCGCAAGCAAAAGTGTATCTTGAAACGCATAATGCAATTACTGAACTTAATTATTTGAACGTATATAAATAGAAACAATGAAAATGCAATTTCTTAGAAAACCCCAGAAATGTATTAACTTTAAGCTACAAATAATTAATTACTTCGTTTCTTCTTGCTGGGACGTACATATTAATAATATTCTATCCCCAGTGCTTATCCCTTGAGTTACGGTACATGCATTCATATGGTATGAATATTAAATACTTAAAAACAAGGTTTTGGTCTATTTCGAGAATGAAATTGTATATTATTCTGAACTTTGTTGTGTCTGTGTTTGGACATATCTGTATATAAAATAAACCCTTGTAATGTGTTCAGGTTCTTCAAGAAAAGGATTATATTACATAAGAAATTCAGTTCAGACTCATGTTTTCGACTGGGGAGACTAAAATGCAGTTCGTAGCAGTAGGTAAGATAATGCACATTTACGCACTGAAAAGAACAACAACCGAGGAAAAGGGCTTCTTTCCCCATTTACAATGACAGGACAATGACTAAGAGTAAGACTCCTCATCTCATTTTCTCCTCCAGGATTCCGTAATAGCAATGAAATGCACTTTTGCATCCATTCCATGTAGGTGAGTGTGAGTGTGAGTGCTCCTCTTCCCTCTACAACAATTCTGGCCTGGTGTTAGAATGATGGAGGGAGTGTTGTGAAATATTACAAGAACAAAACAACAGTTCTCTTATCCACTTTTCTGTCATCGCCTCCAAGTCAGACCTTTAATATATTGCATCGCACACACCTGTTTTTCGTCACCGCAAAACCACATTCAAGATACTTACCCAGTGCCACTTTTACCTTTTACTACTAAAAGATGCACGCAAACTATAACTATAACTATAGACCATACTTATCCTAAATCTCAGCTGAAATTTAAATTTCTACAAGTATTGTCCTATGCATTTGCATTAAATATGTATATGTACGTCTACATAATCTTAATGCATACAGATTTAGTATAAAGTATTATATATTATATGTGTATTTAGTATACGAATAAATTTAGCTATGTAATACAGTACAAAACGACAGAATACTACAATATGTGCACAAATTTTCCATGTAAAAGTATTGTCCCCATAATTCATGGAGAGATGAATTACTACGACTTACATTTACATCCTTAATTCGTGAATTTGTATCCACTCTTATTCTGACATACATAATATTCAAAATAATAAACCATTTGCTACATGACATTTGTAGAAATAAATTTTCTTTGTTCTACCTTTTATTGTAGAAATACAGAAACATTAAATGTACTGTTAGGAATGCTTTTGGTAATACAAAAAACCTGTCTGGTAGATAAAAAGGAAATACACAGCATCCCAGACAAGGTACAAAGAGTTCTCATGTTAAATACTGTGAATAATGCGCTGAAAATGTTTTTATATCCCATGTACAGATAGGTACATGCATAAGTTTGAGCGGTTTGTCCCCTTACTACATCCTCCACAGTTTAGCATAGCATCCTATTCCAAAATCCATTGTATTTAAATAGGAATTGGATTTATGTAATGAACAGAGGCATTTAGCTTCTATGTATGTCAATGTATTCGTATTTATGTATCTTCAAGAATATACCTTAGAGTACAAGAGTGGGGAATTCGTTTATAAGCTATCTACAAATATAGCCTAATGATAAGAGGTAGTTGTACTTTGTACTACATATAGCTACCAACTACCAACAAGCAGAAACTTTCCCAATCTTCATGTGAAATGGTTAGCAAGCTAACTCTAATGCAATTCAAATGTACAAAGCTAAAGTTGTACTATATGGTGAATTTATCCATATGTAGGATATTCATGCAAACTACTTGGGTTAGTCTAAGTAGATTCTAAACGGGAAGAACTTATCTAAGAAATATGCAAAGTCAAACTCTAACGATCGAGCTCGGGTTTCGTCTCTCTTTTCTTGTTCGGTTCTCGTCTCTGTGTCCGTTGGTTGTTGCGGTGCTCTGCGGCTTCTACGGCAGCTTATAATGTTTATCATCATCTCCAGCAGTTCAAATTCAAATCAACATGGTGTTTCTGTTATGTACAGTACAGTACAGTTTACAGTAGTACAGAGTACATGTCTCTGGACTGGAATAAGGAAGTCGTAAGTCGTCATCGCCTTGATGAGGACTAATGGGATTCAAGGGAGCTAATTGGCCAAATCTGCGGCGACACAGGTTCTCCCATTCCGTCGCTTTGACTTGACTCCTTTCTATTATCTCATTCCTTCTGCTTACATACATGACGATGACAATGACGTGTTTCCCTTGAATTTAACTTACGCTTTATCTCCACACATACATATTTAAACTATCCTCAGTGTGGCCAGATTAGAAGAGGCTGCATAAATATGTAGATCAGTAATCACTAGTATTATGTGGTAGTTCGAATTTTGAATGGTCACAGTTAAACATTCCTTCCTTATTTTAGTACGTTTTTTGTGTGCGGGTAATATGCATATTGAGACGTCTTAAAATGCAGTGTACCTATTCTTGTATGAGTACATATAGCAAAATACTATTTATTACAACACTACATATTTAGTTTCTCAAGTCAAACTTACGGATGATACAAAATGCAGCATCACAATACTTTCTGTCTCAAAACATAAAACCATGTTAAGGGAAGTCCCCGATTTTTGATTAATGTTGGATTAATCTGGAAATGGGGATTAATAGGAATACAAAAATTTCTTAAACTCGTTTTGTACTTCATTTTGTAATCTAGCGGAAATATTATATCGAATATAAAACTTGGTATTTTAAAACAGTTTAGAATATGCTTGCAGGCTTTATTCTTAACTATTCCTAAATATTGCACTCAATGCGATGTATGTGCACAAATAGTACCCTGAGGCTTCTGCTTCTGCTACTGTTACACTAACAGTAGACATTTAAACACTAAACATAATATGCTCATTCATGTTTCCTAACAACTAACAAGTGAAACATTTATTTTTATAATAGCTTCATTCATATAGTACCTTCTGTGCACACAATGCATTAAGTGCCTGTAAGGAGTGTAAGTAGTTGCATATGGATGGATGTGTAATACAATGTACTTTAGTATGTTGGAATGGAAAAAGGAGGAAAGGGTAACAAAGCTTGAAAGGATAAATCATTTTTACAGTTTTTTTAAACGCCTAATGGTGTAATGGCACTATTGGCTCTTGCATTATGAACAGAGAGTTTTTCTGGAGATGCTTTGCGATTTATCGTGTAAGTGTCGACCGGCGAGTATAAAAATTCTTTTTAAATCGATGGTAAGTAGTTGAAAGTATTTGTTCTCCACTTGTCATGCTGCGCTGTGAGAATATGTCTAATTCTTCCTTTTATACGTACCTAACTACATATAATAAGTATGCTGCAGTTATGGAAATAGAATGCTTTTCATCTGGAGAGAATTTCGACGAAAGCATCTGCTTGAAGGACAATAAAATTTGTTCAACTCCATAACGATCAGTTACTTTGTTCGTTGCTTCGTTTAAAACACAGAAAGGTCACTTATTCAGCCAATCCATATGCACAACCACTCACAAAACACCGCATACATTCTGTGAATCTGCTCACTTAAATGTTAAAAGGTTCTTGGAACTGTAGCCAAGAGAAAAAGTCTGGAGAAGGAAGCTAGTCTGTAGTAGAGGAAGGAAACATTATTTTTCAACCGTAAAACTATCTCACATAAAAACAACAAAAAATTCTTTCTAATATCAATTAAGTAGGTTCTGGATGCCAATGCCAACTTACTAAAATTCAGGATCCTTAAGCCACAACTGACAATTTTTGCTAGAATAAGTTTCTAAAATTTTGAAATAAACTTCAAAGGGTAAGCTTAAATCAGTAATCCATCTTGATAATAACATGCATCTTTCAAAAAATACAAATCACGCCACCATATTAGTTTATTCATACACATGTAATTGCATACTGTATGCCAAAAACACAAAAAACCAACCCCAGATTAAGAAATTATCAATTTCCTACGATTTAATCAAATATTTTTGTAATTATATGTAATACGGTAACTTGAAATGCAAATGTTTTTAAACCAGTATAGACCGATCTTTCGAAAAATGTCCACGACGACAAAATTTGAATCCCAATCCAAATTTTCCAAATTCCAATAATGTTTCGTTGTGGAATTTTTAGCAATTTTGCCATTCAATTTATTTTCTAAGACGCAGAGTGATTCCAAATGTGTTACCCATCACATTTTATATTCTCAATTTAGGTTGCCCGTGATAATTATTAGGCCTAAGATTATTAACATTGCATATTTGGTACCGTTATAAGTTTTACAAAGCTTAGAAAATCTATATATAAACATGCAGTTAGATATAGCAACAATGTAAGTCAATCTTACTTAATACAGGTTAACTAGCAATAGCATGTGATTAGATGGAGCTTTCCAAATTGAGATTTATTAATCAAACAATGTGAATTGTGAATTAAGGGAATTTGGTTGTAGAGATTTAGTGCCATTAGCACTGACGCAGCATTAATCAGAGCAACATTTTGTTTATACTGTATTACACATTACTCCATACAGTATAAATAGTAGTAGGTGTTTTCTATAACATATTAATGCAATCCCGAGTACGAAGAAAATCTCTATAAACATATTATGGCATACGTTTCTATTGGATTTAAAAGTGAGCTGATGAATTGATGGAAGAACTACGACATATGGATGGAAGTGGGTAAGTAAAACGAGAAAGGGAGAAAGAAAGTGTTTCCAACAAGAAGATGAAAGTAGAAGGAGATTCATGAGGAGAGGCGAGAAGTGTAAGAAGGCGCCTGATCATTCCACTGCACTTAATCAATTAACCGAGGCAATTTCACAAACGAAATGACACAAAAACTCCTAAAGGTATTAGACCCCTGAGAAAACGACTGAAACCAGAACAGAAAGAGTTCAACTAACACTTCCAACGGTAGCAAACTCCTTAATGTTATAATATAAGTATAATATGCCCTTACGTGTGTTATACCTATGCACTACTAATATATGTATTACTATGTGCTAAAATATTACATTAGTAGGTTCTAATGATCTTACATAAAATGTCTGTAATAGTAATATTTGCACTAGATACTTATATGTTAGCGTTTGTATTGAAACTCCGTTTCTATTTATAGTAAATCTTAGGATATTAGCTTTGTACCTAATAAATCGAACCCTAAATTTTCCAAATTAACGTGTGAATTTTGAAATTTTCCCAGTATCAGGTGAAACACAATATAATTTTGGAATTCTCTCACTTAATAACAATTGCCATAGTCAATATTTCAATTAGTATTGCACTTTGACAGCGGTATACATGTATTTGCAACAAATGCTGTTGTTTTATGGCGACGGTAATTTTTAATTGTAGGGTGATATGAATACTTTACAGATTCTGAACTATTCTGGTCCAGATGATAATAAAATCGCTCACCACAAGACTTAACTGGAATTTTGAACGGCATATCTAACTGGTTGCAATGAAATCTCATAATAACCTACAAAAACTAATATTACAACAATTCCGATCGTCTCATTTGACTCCACTTAAATATTTTTAACATTATTTCTATTGTTCACCAAGGTATGAGTAAGTTGTGTCTCAAAATACATCTTACTTACTCGTTCTCTTAAGGAAATGTTTTACTACCCACTAACTGACGTTTTTATTTTATTTTTCTTTCGGTTTTGGCAGCTCTACTCAAAATGTCTTCATTGCATTCGTTGTATATTCTTATTCCGCACATACTGAAGGGAGAAAGTGACGCTGTAGTTGTTTTAGCTCTGCTCGACTTGCTGCACGCAAACAGAATGAGTTTGTAAGGAAGGACAATAAGGAGTGTATTAGTGAAAGTAGAGAAAGTAAATGTCTAAGGAAGAAAGAAAGTAATGTGGGATACTTAAATAAAGAAACGGTTGTATTTTCTTAGTATTTCAACCCTTAGAGTAATACAGTCCCTCATGTCGGTAGTACAGCTATACTTTTAGTATCTAACCAGAACCATTACTTTGTAGATCTGCTGTTATGGTTATAGCGAATTTGTCCACAACTCTGTTCCTTATAAATTCATTTACCTACTGATGATAACAAGTAATGCATATTGTAAAAGTATTAAGTGGGTCCATGCCTCATGCCAAAATAAACTAACCTACACTATACTGGTACATTTATTACTATGACCACTAAGCTGGGCGACGACTACAATTACAACACAAATCCTTTACTTTATAATATATTTAAGCCAGAAGCAAAGCATATTCGTCCAGTATTATGAATTATTTTATCATAAAAGGACTCCACAACATTATCAACATTACTAGTCAAGGAAAACGAAAAATGTATCTTAATTTTATCTTAATGTATGCAACTGACTATTCGCCTAATTTTTATATGCAATTTAAATTAACTATTTAAATATTTAAAAAATAAAATATTTCTATATCTGTAATACCATATTAGAAGTGGACTGTAAAATAATCGAGGACGTTGCCAATGATTAACTACTACGTAATTGCAATTTTTGAAAGCATTTAATTGTTTGTTGAATAATGTGAATATGAGAGATTGGTTTTACTCGGGCAATTAATAATTTTATTACGTCTTAAATTACAAACATAACTGCCAGGTATAATTTTGTATTCTACAACATGTAATGTTGCTAGTTTTGCATAATTTTTTAGTTGATCTGCCATTCCATAATTTCAGAAGCTTTAAATTTAAACATCTACAATATAGTATAACAGTTAAAAAATTGTTTTTTATTTTCATAAGGGTTTTATAGTATTTGTATTTGGTTCTCTTAAAAATCATTCGGTATAAGGGAAGAAGGCGAAATAAAAATGTACATCTGCGGAATCTGTACGTGTAGTTGACGTTTAGTCTTAGCGGAAGTAGAGATTTAACTCCAAATTTCATATTTGAGATACGACTTGAGGAAGGTTGGAATTTCCAGCAGGTCCACATTAGGAGTTGGCACTGTTTTTCTAACAGCCATTCGAGATAAATGTATCAGTCTAGGAACTTCCATGGGCGTTGTGTAGAAGCTCACCTTAAATGTACCGGTCCTACAAAAATAAAAACGATGCGATCAGCTATAATAATTTTCTTGTCCATGCTTCTTGTCTATTATTGCTATGTATTTACATATTTCTATTACAAAGTAGATATATAGTACATACTATCTCGAGGGACCAAAAAAAGATATAAATAATATTTATCAAAACATATTAACTAAAAGCTTCTTTTCCAAAAGTTGTTTGCTTTCCTCGTCCCCAGAGAATTTTCTCTGTTTGTAATGTATAACATAATTCTCCGAATATTTTCTTAGGTTGTGTAATAGGATATTATGTTATGTTGTCTTTCTGGTGAATTGGTCAAGAATAACAATATAATTTAGCTTAGCTTAATATTAATCGCCTTACCCAACGGCAACACAGCGCCCAGATGGAGAGTAAGTACAGCAAAGTGGTTCCTGATCTGCTCCAGCTATTCCCTCTGGATCAACGTCACCCATTAGGTTCCAGAAGCGGACCAGGCTACAAAATAAATAAAAGTTTTTGTTACATACTTAGTATATTTATTTATCCTTTCAATTGTATTTTACTGTATTCCCTTCCAGTTTTGGAAATAACTGCTGTAAGAAACTAACATATTTGAATGATAAGGTAAATAATACACAGCAAACCAAAAATAGTGAGTGTAAATATCGACCATTCATTGTTTTCCTTAAAAATCAATTATTTGCAAAAATATTATATCTCAACTCTAATGTTGTAATATATCGGATAGAATATAATAGTAAAATAATAAGCTTAATTTTATTTCCCAGTCTTATTATTAGTATTATTATACTTACTTAGTATTAATAGTAATTTTTACAGTTAAAAGTTAAATGAAGTACGTACTATATTACTAGAGTAATAAAAATACTTACTGGTCATCGGCAATGGTAACAAGGTTCATTCCGTCTTTAGCAAAGGAGACGCCACGCACCCAGGCGTCATTTGCACCCGAAGCATAAATTAAGTTTGGAGGTGGATGGACGTGGAATAAAACGTGGAGTTTCTTTCCAGTGTACGGATCCCAAAGAATTACTTGGGTGTCCCAGGAAGCCGTGGCCAACAAAGCTCCATCCGGACTAAAGGAGCAACTAACAACGTTGTTGCAATGGCCCCCCAATTTCAGAAATAGTTTGTACGTCTTCATGTTCCAAATATACACCTATAAATAATAATCATTGACATAAGAAAATAACCTAAAAAATTGTGAAAGCTTTGTAAAAGTGATTTAAGACCATTTGTCTGAAGCAAATTCGTCCATTTGGTACGCAAAATACGCAAAACCTGTTATCACATCATGATCAACAGCATATGTTTGTACTGATCACAAAGATTACTATGTAGTACCAAGCAAGGCTGACTTAATCAGCCTAAACATACAAGACATACACAAATATATCAATTTTCCGAAAGCATGTGTTACCATATGGTAGACATGTATGTACATAGTTAACATCTAAATAGTTAACATAAATGTTTACGAAAAAGATATAAAAAAAGTATTATAATTTCCTTACAAACTTTTCAGAACCACCGGAAGCCAATATTTTGGCGTTTGGAGACCAACTGCACCAAAGCACAGATTCTTTGTGAGCATGAAATGTTTTAAACATGTTCCCGTCGTCGTTTAAATCCCAGCCCTGAGAAAAGAACAAACGTAGGTCAAAAATTTATATTTGGACTTGCTTTTGCTTTTATCTGTTTTCTTCTCTTTGATGTTTTAGAAAATATATTTCTTCATGCAACGTAAAATAAGTAAGTCTAGACCAGCGGAATATTTAACAACGTAACATAAATGCATTATAATTATAACTGTGGTTTTTAAATATATTATTACTATTAAATATAATTTTATCATATTATTACTTTCAGGGTAGAGTCAAGTGACGCCGACACTAAGCGGAGGGAGCCGTCTGGGGCAAAGGACAAGTCGCGTACTCCATGTTTGTGGTCCATCAGTTCTAGAAGCAGTTTCCCTGATTCTATGCTCCATATTCGAATCCTCCCGTTTACATGGCCAGTTGCCACAAAAATATCTTTCGTAAAATTGAACCGCGTCCAATAGCCTCGGTTCTTCAAATCGCTGACCAAAGTCTTCTCGGGTGTCCCACTCCCGAACGCCACGGACAATACCGGGTAGCCACATTCTATGACAACTTGCTGTCTTTTCCCTCCATCAGAATTTCCTGAGGACGTTGAAGCTACAGGAACACCGTTCGAAGATTTATACGGAGAATAACCGGGTGCAGTTTCCGAGGAGTCTTCCGCTTCCCTTAAATTAAATTAGATAACCAGTTACTTAAGTATGTATTCAATCTTAGGATAATAATTTTTTTACTCCATAAACTTTACTTCATAATAATTTTATATGAAAGAAGTAATTGAATACTTACAAACAATTTCTTTGTCTGTCCCAAGGAACGAGTATGATCTTCTTTGAGGAACAGATCCACGCGAAACAAGATTCGTCGGGTGCAAATACAACGTGCCAACAAACACCACGAGTTATGGTATTATTAAGTTCGTTATAACCATTATCTTGCTCACTACGTAACTCACCAATCTTATGCGCTGCACCTGGAAAGCAAACAATTAAAACATGGTCATTTGTTAAAGAATCACGAGACTATGACTATCAGTATACTATACACGAAGAATAAAAATCCAATTCAAGCAAATGCCAAGTTCGATTGCAAATTGCACAAGTATATGTAAGCGTCTCACGATTCGCAACATCGCAATCGCAAAAGCCCTCAAAGTAGCTACACTGTGCTGCATACACACAATCTTGTATGCATGTTGATTCGCAATTTAGGACCGTTCCATTTTATTCGCACATTATGTTATCATAAACGATATGAATGTACTTCTTTACACTGAAACTTTTTATTTATTCTATTTCTGTTATTTTTCGCAAATTAAACGTGTTTTAACCTCAATGCAGAAGTAATATACTAACTTTTGTCACAAAAGCTAACAAATATCATTATACAGATACCAATTGTTTTGTCAAAAATACTTTTATCGCCGTATGTAATAATTGAGGATTTCATCCCAGAAATAATTCCAAAGTATTATACCACGTAATTAAATACATTTTAGTGTAATTATATTGAATTTAAATAATCCTTTACCATCCACTATATGATTAGGTTGCCATATTCTCGGTGGTCTATTTGATTGAGGTACCATTTGATTATAAATATTCCCTGGCGATTTTTCTCGAAACATTTAATATTATTATTTTTCGGTAAGAAATAACAGTAATTAGTAATAACAATTAAAATTAACAATAATATTCGTCAACAGTATAAAATAAAACAACTTAAAGAAAGTTCATTCTTGTTCTTGGTTTGGTTACGTATTAACATTAACAATTTAACTGCTTATTTATTCTAGTTTTATAACAGTCAACAGTAACAACGACGTGCAGTTAAAATTCGCATTAACAAAACTAAAAGGTTTGGTGATTTATTTAATTTTCATTATCACTAGGTACTATGTACTATATTATTATGAATTAACAAGAAAAAACGAAGCGTTTTTGAGATTGTATTGCGTTGCGTTTTTTGATCAGTTTGACGGTTGTGTTGTTATTTTGTTATGTTAGGAAATAGTAGGGGCACGGAGTGTATAAGTGTAAATGGTAAATGCTCAGGTCTTTTCTTTCTTTCTTCAGTCAGATACTTATAATAATATTATGTAATGTAATGAATGTGCTATGTATACTGCAACAACTATTTTCCTTATCCTGGTATATTGAGCTTGCTAAGGAATGTATAAAACTAAAACTTCGGCTGATCCGAGCATTTGGCGGTGTTGAACTGAACGCTTAGCCCCAAAAGTACCTAATAGTACCTTACCTACTAATCCCAAACAAAAATATCTAAAAAGGTACAAAAGGCACAGTAATGTAAGGAAGGACCTTTGTAACATTGAGAAGATCTTATGGTCTTTGCATCTGAAAATTATGGTATTGTATTCTTAGGATGTAATTTAGTGTTCCACCAATTCTAGTGTAAAATGTTACCTAAGCATATTAGGCCGTCCCAAGATACCTAGCAGCATAAGTAGATACGGAAATGCCTACATAACATACATATACATGACAGAACACAATATTTAATATAATGCCGTAATATTATTTACTACCTTTTAAAACGCAGACTACATAATAGCATTGCCTAAAGTTAGCTGATATTTGTTTAGATACAATACAATACAAACATAGCAAGCAAACAATATGTTCTCTTAAATTTCAAGTATAAGCAACCCTCGAATATAAGAACGATATAATTATATGACATATCTATACATATCATATTACAGGGTAAGATTACACAAGAAGAAGAAATTAAATAAATTGGAGAAAACATTATTCAAATTTTTTAATGTTTAAATGTGGTAGATAGTAATGTTTGAATAATATCTAATAAAAGTGAATCGCATATTCGGGTTATTGACTATGGCCCTTTAAATAGATACAAACTTATTTAGTTACTTATCTGTAATTACTTTGTGTACTTTTAACTACTAACTAAATCCTTACAGAAAAATACAAGGTCAATTAATTATTATATACCTACATAAAGCTAAAAGGTCGTAAATTGGGAATAATAATGAATATACTACATACATTAATATAGTGAATAATCCGCGGGTTATATTGATGTAAGTATTATGATATTATTTTCTTTACACATTTTACCTATACAGCTTTCTCTATATACAACGATTGGTTGTTTCTATTTCTTACTCCATGCATGGGATTATGGGATTTTTATCTTCAGAAACTGCTGGACAGTCGTCGTAAAATATTATTATGTGTATACAGTATACACCACAATATACAGAAAGTGAAGCAGCAGAAGTACAGATACGTAAATATTTGGGCAGCATAAATAATAAGTCAAAAGATTATCACAACACATAAAGACACACTCACACAGTATTATCTTTTCAGATTATGCTTATGAATGCTAATTGTCAATGCTAATTACATTATTATGACCCTAGTTTGAGCACACCACGAGACGCAACCCATATTAATATGCGTCTTATCTGCAAAACTCATACATTCTGTACACTATTGAACCTGTTGTATCTCTATTATGCTCATGAGAAAAATATTATTATCATAATAATAATTTAGTATAGCTTTATTTATGCAAAACGTAATTAGCATGCTTTTCTAACACTAATCACTATATATGTAATTATTTAGAATGTACTTTATAGTACTATTGCCAACTAGTACCAAGCTAAAACGAAGATGCGATATAGTCACATTTATTTTTCATTACGACCTGCAGTCGCCTATACTTATCACATTGTGGTAGTCCAATAATAATATGTACAATTACTTATCAAAAGCTGGCTTATCTTACATGAGTGAAACGCAGAACAGGAATAAGAAAATTAATCTATGTTTTAATTTAAAGTTTGGCTTTAAAGAAGTTTATAGGTATAATCTATATAGCTGCATAACATGGACATGGCAGATAATTCGATGTATGCAAAGTACAAAGCATTTACTAAAGCTGTCTAAATAATTTCATGTGCATTTCATTATTTATATTAAATTACAATATCCAAGTATGAATTTTTCAACTGGAATGTAAATAACTGCAATTCTACTAAATAACTTGCCGTGCATGAACAACCCATGTCTACAAATAGCGAAAGACTTCATCAGCCGGACTATTGTAGTTAGTTTTGGACGAATTATCCGAACACCACAAAATTGATGCAGTGGAACGACAGGCTCGCGGACGTTACCGCCCGCGTATCTTAGGGCAGTGAGGATTAACAGCCTCTCTTGCAATTAGCTAAGTCAAAAGGGTAGAGTGTATTTATAGGTACCTATAAGTACCTACCCTTAGCGTAAAGACTACTATTGTATGCCATATGTATTGCATACACTTACCAGTATACTTATGGCCACTTAAAAGTAAATAATAATAATGATATGCACTAAATACTCTTATGTGTCTTTTGTAACTGATACGAGCACACAATAGCATGCAACTAAACTAGCTTGTATTCACTACAAATAAATATACGCTGCACATATCTTGCTATACAATTGCACACAGTCTGTGATTCCCGTCGGCCGGTCCTTCGCGCTGGCTGTAAGTTCTCAGAGGCTGTAAGTATCGGTCACCCACAAAATTAACATAGAACGCCAGTACAATTACAAAATCATTCAAACAAACCAACATGTCAAAGTAGTCAAGCTGCCTTTATCGTACTGCCCATTGAAAATCTAAACATATTTGCATGTAACCTCATTGCGGTATTTACAGATATTTGATGTAGGCTCGATGTAAGGTAGGTAGGTTATTAAGGCAAATAAAAATATTGAGTAGGCAGAGGCAGTAGTATATCCCATTCCTTGTATGTGTATGTATTGAATTTAAGACATGTAATGTAATTGCCATCTTAACCTTGTAGCTTTTTAGCGCATAAAGTCTTCTATATGGGAATACCTGCTAAGTTCTATTTCGAAATGTGCGAAAATAAACTAGGTGCTAGTATCAGAGGTAATAAAATTCATAAACTCCTTCTTGTAGAATAAAACAAAAACACATTCATAAACATTGTGCTGAAAAATGGGATATCTAAAATTAGTGCACTCTGAACTGTAGCTCAAGTAGTCCTTATACTAATGTTGTTAGCTGACTCATTTAATATGCCCTAAATACTAAAACAGTTCATGAATTGTGACAGACAGGTGTGTCACATATTTAATTTGTAGATATAAAAAGATGACAAGAATTGGCAAAAGCACTTGGAGGCATTTTGGCATACCTACCACAATTAATCTAAAGGAGTACCTAACTTATACCTTGCTACTCATAGAATCTATTTAAAGGCTCAAGTAAAAAGAATAGTTAACATTGCCGTATGCCCTTTCCAATTAGTCGGAGCTTTTAACCTTCCAACTTCCAAATGATAATGTTAATTGAATTCAAAAACAGTTACGTCAATGGCAGGAAAACCGACTCCCGGGCGCATTATGGAGTCAAAGTCAAGTACTTAATCAAGGAATCGATCCTTCGAACCTTTTCACTACTTTCTGCCATTAGAAATATACGATACATCTATATGTAATAGAATAGACAATGAAACCAGGTCGCTAGCTCGTCTGTTTTCTCTAGAAATAACCTTACTACCTTACTACTCTGCATTATTTAACTTGGAAGATAATGGCAAGAGTTCTGCCAGTCGAGTCTGTACAAGACAAATAGGTTTGTACGTACCTTAGAAAAAGTTTCAGCTAAAAATGTCACTAGATTACGTTAAATACCTAATCGCTCGTTGAAATCTAACCTTGCTAATCGCTACGTAAACTATGATGACAACGGAATTTGCCTATGCTACAGACTATACGTACTAATACTTATGCCGGTATGCATGCATTACGAATATGTATACCGTACAACGACAAACTATTATTCGCATACTATCTAACTGTAACAGTGCTGCTATTTCATGTATCTATATATTTATAAACAAAAGCAATTTACTTACAAGAATTAAGAAGGAATTTATCAGCGACTATTACTTTTGATTAACATAAAGAAATGCAATTAGCATAAAAGACTTAATTTTCCGTTGAGATTGCATGCTTCAGTATGAAACGCAGAATAAAATTCTCCATAGCCAATTCTGATTTCCATTCATGTTATTGGATGTCACTAAAATAAAGCTAAATATATGTACCTATGTAGTTCAATAGAAGAAAACTGTATACAATAATTTCACAATATAATATATATACTTACTTAAATACAATTTAATAATTATATACTACGTTGGCGTTGGTTCTGTAGTAGGTATTTTTACCTATTCATATAATAATGTGTAATTCTATTGCATAAGTAAATATTGATTTATTGCGATATAAATATTTGGCAATACATGATAATGATAACTTAAGTTACGTAGTATCACATTATGAAATAGTTTCTACGACTATCTGAAGCTACCTATTAATTAGGTATAAGGTTACTAAACTACAATATAATATATATAATTACAGCATCAAACAAATTGATGCAAATAACAATATTGTGAAAAGGATTGATATAACGCTTTCCCTTTCTTTCTTCTATACGGACCTTGGGCATAATAGTATTATACCAATGTCAGTGTCACCACTTTTATAAATGTTATGACTCAGTATTATAGCTTTAGGCAAACAATTCAGGCCGAAGCTGATTGCAAGATGTATCGTTTCTATTTAGTTAAAGAAAAACTATTCAGTACTTTCTGTATGTAGTATACAATAAATACTCTTTACAGTCATTCATTCTTCCGTTATTGAAGTTTCTTTTAAAATCAATAATTCGACAAGAACGGAGTGTTGAGCTGTATTATTACTATATTTAGCCACTATCAAAACGAGCAGCATATAAGACGAGCTTTAGCCAATTAGCCACGACTATGCAATTTAGCATACCTCATCTTATATTCTCCATTTTCCACAATGAACTTAGATATTATGTGCATCAGACTTTTGCCAAATTGGCGATAAAAAAGGCATTTAATTGCCAGTTTTGCCAGCACATTTCCTGAGCCAATATTAAATATCTAAAACCATAATCTGTTTCCTATCCATAGTTAAGTGAAGACGTATCGAATCTTTCTTTGTGTATAGGTGTGTATCTTATAGTATAAATAATTTGTGTGTGTATATGTAGATATCGAATTCATATAATATTATAGTTAGCATGTTAGTTTAAAAGATTTGTATCAGTATTCCCATGATGTTATTTTTCCTCTTTTCATATTTAATTATAAGGATTTACGGATTTCCATAGCTTATGGCTATTGTTCTTATTTGCGTTGCCTGAGACGAGAAAGATTTCCTTTTGTTTAACATGAAAATATCTTAGTTGCCTTTGTATGTACATGTTGTACATACATTAGTTTATGTATGTTAAATAACAAGCAAGAGACGATAAAATAAAATAATAAGTGTTAGTGATAGACAAAGTGTGTACTTTGTTGCAATATCGGACATGATTGACATCAATGTTTATTCGTTTGAATAGGTGCAATAACTGACAATACAATAAAATCTGCTGAGTACTTTGCTCTTGGTCATTTCATATAATACACGCGAAACAATATACGGGTCACGTACTTATACTATGTAGCAGTTGAGTACTACTAGGTACTATCTAAGTATATATTTATTAGATAATATGTACTGATTTAAGTCAAACTGACACGACATGACAGTAATATACGTAGCTGAATGGATTTTCTAACACATAGCACATCATATTATGTAACTTTATACAAAGGACGCTGTACTGTTACATAATATCGAACAGAAGAGTACAGAGCCAATAAGTTTGTGTAAATAGAAGCTGCCTTCCTATTCCGATTAGAGCAACAGCAAACAGCGCTTCACTTACTCTAATAGCTCTAATACCCGGAAAATTATTTGCACTGACATGACAGTAAATAGATACATTTTTATTATACCTTAACAACATTCTAGGCACACACAATAGAGTTGTTATTGTTACACGTAGATCGTCCGACACGTGTGCAAAAAGCATTGCACCGTAAGTGTTATGTAACCCGTTCCTTTACTTACATAATACTATTATCACTACACACACGGACTTCATGTTTTATTTACTATTTGAAGAGTGACGAATAGACAATCTATTTATAGCCCTTTTCCAGTCTAATATTAACAGCTAATAGCTTTCACACTAACCCAAAGGACTATTAATAGTTTCTTTCCCACATGTATATACAGATACTTCTTACTAATACTATTACTATGTACATATTTTTACCCATTCAACAAAAATGCAGTTTTAGGTACCTTGCATTGATTGAATAGCTTAACAAGATACACAACAAGTTAATTCAACTCGTGCATAAATATCGTCAATGTATTGTATACAAAGAAGCTGCAATGCTAAACAGAAAGCCAAAATAGAAATATTTTTGAAGATATTATGGCATATTTAGTGCAATGCAAGTATCTACGTAGAGTGTGTGGTAATTAACTAGTAATTATTATATCATTTACAATTTAGAGTATATCTACGGATATGTTGGTAACTATTGTATACGGAAGTAATTGTTATGTAATAATTCCTTAACTTTATTACAAATAATAATGTTAGAATAAAGATTAGGAATCTAGGAATAAGAGTGAGTTGAATTTCTCAACGTTAAAACAATTGGCTGTGTTTGAAAGTCCAAAATAATAGTTAAAAAATAATTTAGAAGAGGCAGCCCAAAATTTTCATTCGGTTATTGTATTTTTACAGCGATGATTATTTAAAAAAATAATGTTTTACAAAAACGTACAGAGTGATGGAAGTTTTTGATGTAATTAATTTAATTAGGCAGGTAAAACATGGGGAAATTTTGACTTACGTATTTCTTCTCTTTTCCTGTAGAGAAAACTGGCCATTAAATGGTATGTAGCACGTTTCACAATTCAAGAAACTGGAAATGTTACTCTTTTCTAAATGTTTGTAAGAGTTCTTCTAAAAATAATTTGATTGCTTAGTAAATAAGTCTAAACGAGTATTTATTATGTATCAAGTAAGTATATTAAGAGAGGCTAACAGAACATTTAGTTTGAGTGAGACCTGAAAGAGTTCTGCGGAAGGAATAGTGGTAATGTGTGTTAAAGAAGTCAATATCAACGTAAGTAGTAGTAGTAGTTGGAATTGGAGTAGTTAGCCTAAGATAAAAATTTAATGCAGTAAAAGAGTTTAATAGCGACTGCAAGGGCAACTGGGAAGTAGCTTTGGTAATAATTGTACGTTGGTATAATTTGTGTGTACAGTAGTGGATTTTCCCTCTGTCTGCCCGTCGACGTCGGCTGTGCGGATATTTTCTTTTCACTTTCTCCTTTTATTGATTTTCTGGGTCTCTGTCATATAATATGGCTACTTCTACCCTTTTCTACCCACACAACGCACCCGGGCTCTGGTTAGAGTTTACCGTTGCAATATACAACAAGTACCTACGCGGAAACGTCGGGAACTGGCTTCTGGATTATCTGGATCCTTTTATTTATCCCTAACAGCTTGCTATAGGCACTTATCTGTATATGAACGAATACAATGAGATATTATATATTTATCTTTCGCAAATCTCAGACCGGCCGCTGTTTTCTTTTATTTATATTTGTGTTTATAGTGTTATTTATATATTTTTTCGATTTTTTATGAAATCCTAAAGAGAGAAATTCTATTGAAATCGAAGGGGATCTTTCTGTTAAGTATTTATGTAAGTAAGTTCTTGATTGACGGTCCCGTAATGAGTATGCGAGTCAAGTTAAGAGTGCAATGCAGCTGATGACGATGAGGATGAAGGACACAAAGGATCAAGAAGCGAGGAAGCTAATAATCCGAAGCTAGACCAGGCCGGGAGCCAGACAGACAATCAGACAAACTGATCCCGAAGCTGAAATGAAACTGAATTCTTGACACGGATAAAGCTGTATGCAGCAGATGACAGCAAATATAAACAAGAGCAGTTCAGATTCAGTTCATGTTGCGTTTTTGCGTTCTTTGGCTTCAGTTTGAAACAGAGCGTGGATATGTAGCCACAAATTTTTGCAAATTATTTAAAAATCTCATACGTTTTCTCGTTGGATGAGAAAGTTTGCTCTTTTTAATTTTTTGAATGCATCTGGACATAGGATCGTTTAATACAAAATCTACATACATACAGTATATACTATTATAGGTAGTAGAAGCATAATAAAATGATAAGTCGTATTTTTAGTACTAAACATACTTAGCCTAGTTAAATTGGTTGTTTCCAACTTTCAGTTACATAGAAACTGGATTAGGTTGAGAATATTTGTTATACGATACATACAAATATATGCATGTGCCTGAGAAAGAGGAGTGGAATCATAACACTGAAGTCTGCATTCTGCATTATAAAGATTAAATATTAGCTTTCATATGTATCCTTTCTCTCCTTACGAACTGTTACAATTATGGAAACGTGCCTTATAATATTATTACATGTCGTGCACAACTTGGCTTTGCTTATAAAAATGATCTGCTTTGCTGGCTGCGATGCCAAGTATTTAAATGATACATATTTGTAGCAATCTGTTGACTCATTGAGCAACTGCTGTAATAGTGTTGCAATTATTTATGTAATGTTGTACTAGGTTATTATGGAAGTATGTTATGTATTTATACATTTATATGCGTATATTTATTTAATTACAATTAACATTTTTTAAGTTTTCATTTCATATGTACCGCTAATTAAAACTGCAGATATGCAGACTCATATTATTTATCTCTTTAGGAATAACTTAAGTGCATTAATCCAACCGTATAAGATTTGTATAAGTTGTGCTTGTAGCTCAACGCTCAATAATGTTAGTCTACTTGGATGACTTTTACACCTATTGCCGTGGATATTTTTTAAATTGGGGTAGGTATATGATAATAAGAAACGTGGTTATAAAGAAAAATGTGGAAGTAACTAAAATTAAGATACATACATACCTAAGTACAATACTCATATTTTCATGACAAAACGCATTGTTTCTCTGACTCTGCAATGCTCTATCCGATTTACATGTCTAATTAATAATTAAATATACATCATTTATACTGATATATAGTAAGCTGAATGCAAGTAAAACGTAATAGCTATAGGATTTATGCAGCATCCATAAAAAGGTAAATGTAATGCTTATATTTAGTCTTATACTGCAACATTGTATAATACTGTGTAATAGTGATGTCTGCATATAATAATTATGTATCTCAGAGGAATGCATGATTTTGTGCTACTACGAGTCTACGAATATGTGTGTATGTGTGACGAGATGAAATGATACGTAAATAAACACAACGCACACGCGTAATTTTTTCTTCGGCACACTTTCAGCATTTCCAATCCAATAGACGTGCATTTCCTTCTCAATAGGGACAAGCTGACGAGAAAAGAGCAAAGTCTAGTGGGCCAAGTTATAATGTGCAAATGCTTAGCATTATACAGAAAGAAGTAAATAGATTACTCACGCATACTGCGTGTACTATAGATACCTTAAATGTGGATTCGATCATAAAATGTAACACAAGCATAATTGCATAATTATGTACATAATACTGATAATACCTATGTATCATATTATTGGATATAAATAATAACAATATTATTTGGTAATATTTATTTAGGTTTTTAAGAGCAAAGGCCATTAAGAACGCAGATTGTTATATAGCTTTCTTCTCAATTACATAGTTATTATACATACATTTCCAAAAAGGCACCGTATTTTACATAATCTTAATAATTTATTGTGGAGAAAATGAAAAAGGCAAAGGAGATCGGATCGGTTTCCGGAACATAAGATTCTTACTAGGCAGTTACCATTCAAAATGCGAAGGAAATATTGTGGAAAGGCCCTACTCTAGACTAGATTTCATTTAAAAAGCTGCATACGTAATATGAAATGGAGTTTACTAGGCATTATGTTTATTAGCATTAAAAATTAGGATAATTTTAGTTTGTGCAGTATAATAAAAATAAAAAAGCAGAATATTTATTGGTTTACATTTTGTGTAGCATTACACGTTACTGACTTTACATTAGTTTATTCATGATAATAGTACTTAAAAAACGAAATGATCCAAGACTAAAGATATGCTAAATACTATACGTATTATCACAATTTATTGCACATTGGCTATAATTATGAATGTATGAAATGAAAGTAACAGTAGTTAGCAACAAATAATGCTAAATACATTTTAGCAACACTTGAGGAATCAACAAAGAAGTATTTAATCCGTAATAGGCTAAATAATGAGATGGCTTTTGCACGGCAGGAATGTGCTACATTCAAATGAAGGGACAATGTGATCGGGTGATCTCGTATTACTGCGAATTTTGTTTTTGGAACAACACAGCAAGCCGGACAGCGAGCGGATCGCTACCCAAATACCAAAACTGTATTTTTATTCTAAAATTTGGATGTTTAAGGTTGAAAGTTTTGATTAACTTTTACCTTAAACCAAAAGATCTGCTGCTCGAGTTCAATTGGTGAGTATTTTACTTTAATTATTATATCAATTATCTCTTTGGTAAGATAAAAGACTTCCAACTTGCAATACGGAAGGACTACGGACTTTTATCAATCATTTATGTAATACCCACTACCTATAACGGAAAACCGGTTTCTTGACTTGGTTTGGCTGGCTTTGGCTTTGGTTAATAATTGTCATATTAGGACAATGTTACAAAAAGCATTTAAAAAAGAATGTTGCAAATTAAAATAATAGTCAATAGTGTGTGTTTTACTTAACTATCAACTATACTCTTATTTATCCCAACAACTTGTTGAAATAAGGCTGACTAACTGACTGTCTTTTTATTTTCAGAGCTTGAGATTTATAGGTATTTTTAAAAACCGTCAACAGTAATAATCAACCATGAGTACTATTTTAGAGAAGATTGCGCAAATTGAGGCGGAGGTAAGATTATAAATATGTAGATTGTATGAGATTTCGTAATTATTTAACATTTAAATGTAATCATAATAAATAGATATGGATGATGGCTGATTAAAATGAAATATTATTTTCAGATGAACCGCACTCAAAAAAATAAAGCCACTGCTGGACATCTTGGCTTACTGAAGGCTCGTTTGGCAAAATTGCGCCGTGAATTGATAACACCAAAAGGAGGCGGTGCTGCTACGGGGGATGGGTTCGACGTGGCAAAGACTGGAGATGCTCGTATTGGTTTCGTAGGTATAAACTCCTCTAATACTTAAAAACCTGTTTAGCTTCAATTCAATAAGAATTGCACATAAGTTTTACAAATTCATCATTTTATTTCTATATTTTGAATGCAGGGTTTCCGTCAGTGGGGAAGTCAACGCTACTGAGTAATCTGGCCGGTGTTTACTCGGAAGTAGCAGCGTACGAGTTCACGACTCTTACCACTGTACCCGGTTGTATTAAATATAAGGGTGCAAAAATTCAGGTAAATTCATATATAGTACTTAATACATACATAACTACATTTTATACAAGATTTTGGCACAATACCCATTCATGACTATTCTCAATAGCTATTGGATTTACCGGGAATCATCGAGGGGGCTAAAGACGGCAAAGGTCGAGGTCGACAAGTAATTGCTGTTGCTCGTACGTGCAGCTTGATTTTTATCGTGCTGGATGTTTTGAAACCATTGGTCCACAAAAAATTAATTGAAAAGGAACTTGAGGGATTCGGTCTTCGGCTTAACAAACAACCACCTAACATCGTGTTTCGCCGAAAAGACAAAGGAGGGATTAATCTTCAAGTTATGGTAAGATGTCATCGCTTTTTGCTGGAATACCTAACAAATTGCTCTAATCTTTACTAAATTGTGGGATAATAAACAGTTTATATTATATTTATAGGTGACACAATCTGAATTGGATCTGGATACGGTTAAAACAATTTTGAGTGAATATCGTATCCACAATGCTGACATAACTCTGCGCTACGATGCTAGCAGTGATGATTTAATTGACGTAGTGGAAGGGAACCGTGTTTATGTGCCTTGTATTTATCTTCTGAACAAGATAGATCAAATCAGCATCGAAGAATTGGATGTGATTTATAAAATTCCTCATTGCGTCCCAATCTCTGCTCATCACAAATGGAATTTCGACGATTTGTTGGAGAAAATGTGGGAATACCTTAAACTTGTGCGGATTTATACCAAACCGAAAGGACAGCTTCCTGACTACAACTCCCCTGTGGTTCTCTCTTCTGATCATCGCTCCATTGAAGATTTCTGTAACAAACTCCATCGTACTATTATTAAGGAATTTAAATATGGTCTGGTTTGGGGCTCCTCTGTAAAGCATCAGCCTCAAAAAGTTGGTAAGGATCACATTGTTAATGATGAAGATGTTGTTCAAGTTGTGAAAAAGATATAAAACTTTACCAAAAAAGTTTTGTAATTTGGTACGTTTGGTGGATGATGTACAAAACAGACTGTTGATAATAAATAAATAAAATTCTTGTAATTCACATATTTATAATACCTTCTGATTTATTGCGATGGCATTATGTTTAGTATTCCATTATTTTCAGCAAGGGATATGAAATTGCTGTCGGTCTATTTTGACATTTAATATAATCATTTGAAAACTCAATAAAAATGCCCATGCAATGCATAAATATATTCCAGCATTTGAGTTGGCAGTTTTTTATGTTATATGAAAATTCTATCCATATAAAAGTAATAGTAGGCAAATAGTGAGCATTATCAATTATTCATTTACTGCGGCCATCAATTATATACAGATTACCATTATATAATTAAGCATAGCGATAGCGATATGCTATATACCAATAAGGCACCATGTACAAAAGTAAGTCATCGAAATCGAAAATTCAAGGCAAATGCTTCGCAAATACAATAGTTGCGATATAACCAACTGATATAAAATTATAGACACAATAATGACTGTGATTTTAGGTATATAATTCAATACAGCAAACAAAAAGCTTCTTACCAAGCTTTTTAACCAAATAATATTACCAATAAGGCAACATGTACAAAAATTGTTAAGTAATAGTCCTCGCTGTCGAAAATTCAAGGCAAATGCCCGACAAATACATTTGATAAGATTAGCGCAGCTAACGTAGTGCTTCTTAATGCTCAACTTTTTAACCAAAATGGTACTTTAAAATTACGAGTTAACACACAACCTTGCAATACATTAAACCAGCCTCTAAGCTCACTTATTCGGCCAACCAAAAAAAAACTCTGTCACTAATTAACAATCATAGCTTTTGCCAAAATGTCTATCACGCGAACAATAAACCGAAATGACTGAAAGTAATGCAAAATATTTAACTTAATTTTAGTTCAAACGGCTTCTTCACTTTAACTCGCGGATGGTGTTTTTTGTGAAGTGTGGCGACAGTTTGGCGCACACTCATTTCCCAGCAGTCTATGATTTCAGTTAAAGTAGGCTTGGTATCGACACAGCTAAGTCTAAATTTTAAAGCCTTGGCCACATCTCGGAAAAACGGGGTTGAAGCTAATTTAAAATCAATATTTTCCATTATTTTACACTTAGCAATCATTATAAATGCTTTAATTATTTAGCATACATATGTTAACACAAAACTTACCATATTCTTTATAAAAATTGAGAATTGTTGGTCTCTCCGTGGGATATTTACTTGAGATTATAACCTTCAACGGTGGCACTCTTGGTAGTCTAGGGTCACTTAACGTAATATACAGAGTTAGAGGCACAACGGTTCCTTTGCTTTTATTCAACGTAACCTAAAATATTACCAAGTAACAACATTATAATCCAATTAAGCATTTTTCTTTATTCTTTTCCAAAGATAGTAGAATTTTGAGAAACTTACGTTGTATCTTTTGTCCAAAAATTGAAGTTCTTTAACCAATATTAAGGGAATATCATCATTAGACTCACTATCCGAACCAGAGTCCATATCATCTACAGGACTGTCACAAGAACTACGAAAAACAATGTTACGTTATAGTCCAAAGTACTGATAGCAGAAAATTGAATTAAAAGTAACCGCGAGCAATAGTAATGAAGTACTTACAGAGGAGAACTAAATGTGCCGATTGTATGACGAAAAGTTCTCAACAATGTATGATTAGCAGATCCTCCCTTTAAAGTAGCCATGATCGCGTCTTGAATTTGCTGAAAAGGCGAAGTGGTATCTTTACTTGGAGTTGGAGGTGGAGCTGGACCTAACAAACCCCCAGCGTCATGTTGTTGCTAAAAACGTTATCACAATATTATTACTAGTGAAGCTGCTGCGTACACTTTACAGCAATCATATATTTATATTTCATAAATATATTTGGTCTTACCCTCTCCATTTTCTTCAAAGCTGCTTCACACTTTAACAGTATTTCCATCGACACTCTTTGGTTTGGACTAGTGAGTATTTCCAGGAGTTTTTTCATCTTACTTGACTTTTCCACATCTATACAAAACAACTTTTGGTATTAGAGTAAACTAAAAATGCATTTCTATATGTAACAACTAAGTACCTCTAGTATATTTTAATAGAAAAATATTATTACCCTCATTCCCAATTTTTGCTATCATTCTTTGTAATAGATCGGTGTATTTCTTCAGCTCCTTAATCTTCTCAAAGCAAGCTTGATCCTCTGCATTTCTTGGACTTGGCGTAGCAGCCATTGACATAGGGGTATTAAGTGTTGGATTTGGTGACGGTACCCCGTGGATTTGATCTGAGAAACCAGAAAAGGTTTATACAACAAAAAATAAATATAATCTGCATACTTTACTAAAATTGTACAAAAATGATTCTTACTTGATGGATAAGGCCGCAAATTATTCATTCCAGGTCCAGCCGGACTGTGCATTATGGTACTTGACCCAGGAGAATTTCCGTAAGTGGGGCTCGGTCCCACTTGGCTATAAATGAGGATGTTTGATATTATACCCCAAATAAATGAATGGATGTAATAAATAAACAGAAAAAATATTATTGAAATCGTTGTTGGCGACTAGACTAACCCAGGGACGGGCATCGATGTTGGTGACGGTGCCGCAGCCATTGACATACCCTGAGAAGTATTCGGGGGTATGAACTGATTTACCCTTTGCTGCATCTGTTGCGGGCCAGGTCCTTGATATTGTCCCCCCATGTTGCCGCTGTCCACTTGCTATAATAATCACATCCCAACCAAACCCGATTTCGAAAATTACTAATTTAACTCAATTAAACACATAGTGCAATTCTAACTAAGCCATTAATGCCTAAAAGCTATCCTTTGGTCTAAAATGGATCTTTAATAGCGAACCATCAACCGTGGGGTACACAAAGAGAGTAGTGGGTTACATAAAATCACACACATGTATAGCACATCAACTTTCTACTACGTATTATGTAAAGTTTACGGAAGTTGATGAAGATATTTAATAATAAATTAAAAGTGATCACTATTTGATTAAAAATGCCAACAGCACTACGACTACTTATAATTTGATAAAAGTGACCCAACCAAACCAAAAACAGGACCGAAGATACAATAAAAGTGACAAACATAACTTAAAAAGATAGGTCTACTTCTTTACTTCTTGCCAACTATAATCTCTACAAAATCTTACTCGCACATACGGTATTGCTGTCACCAATTTGCTGAACAATAATTAAGCAACTCATTTCCCAATAATTAGAAATGTAATAGGGTATTTTGCCAAACTACATTTGCAGTGCACATTTTCATATAACTGAGGGAACCATCACCAAATCTATCCAGATTTTCTAAAAACTAGCAACTTACTTGAAACTGTTGTTAAATTTCATACGCAAGTTGCCTACAACATTTTAGGATGCCTATACAATGAAAGCTGAAACTAAAGTAGGGAAACTAAAACACAAATTAAACTACTTTTCCCTAAAATCTTTGGTAACTAAAACCAGCAAACCGTTCTCTAGGAGGACAGGACAGCGCTATTGAATAGTAACAATAGTAGAACTAATGCTTTACGATTCTGATAATTAATATCTATAAAATAAAATGGTTGATTAGAGTAGCCACCGTCTTATATAAGTTTGGTGTACTAACAACTAAAGCAATTGAAAGACCGTGACCGGTTGCCAGCAACACAAAGTGACAAAACATTACTACTACCGACGCCGACCAGTTTAGGAGCTTGTCTACGGTACTGACTGAGTATACTAGTAAATACTACAGTGGTTAAGACGACGAGGTAACACCTACACACAATTGACGAGTAAAGCCAACGAAAACCAAGAAGAGCATTTCATGCAAAATCATACCTGGGGTATATTAGACGCATAATATTGAAACCTATTCATGGAATAACTAGGCCCATGCTCAGGTCGAGGATTTCCCATCGCCTTCATAACGAAAAACCAACCAAAATTAATCAACTAATTGAAAAATCTACTAATTCATTCCACCACCACAAAATATTGTAAAAAATAGTAATACAATCATTTAATATTTTTATGTAAAGACAGAATCAAGAAAACTAGCATTCGACTAGATTAAATAATTGGCAGCCAGCATCAGCAAAACAGCATTCAGTTCGCAATTCGCGTTGTCAAATTCTCATAAACACAAAATAGTAATAGTTAAGATGATAATTCGACTACACGAGTAAAACAATACAGTATTCAATATTTGAAAAAGAACCAGACCAGCACAACTAAAACTGTACTAAAAATTTAATACCTTACCCATAGTACCATACTGAAACGAGGTATTTAAGAAAATATCTTTCAAGCAATAAGACATCTTGTTTTACAATAGAAATTACTAACATTCCTAAGACGACCGACCTGATGCTATGGTTGAAACAACTGTCGATTTATCTATAAAAATATGACAGGCTTTCTGATGATGAGTGGTTTTGTTAATGCTGACCTTAAGACTATTAGGCATTAGACCTACTTCTTAATAATTATCAATCGATTTTGATAACTAATGCAAATAACACCATGCAACATATGAAAAAAGGTGTCAAATTTTTTAATTAATCATTAATTAGGTAGCCCAAAGGACTAAAATCGAATATTTATGCTCGGAAAGGCGTTTCTGGATAAGGAAACCCAACAAAAGATTTCTAAAGCTTCCATTGTCCAAGGGGAAGGGGGACGCTCCTACCCCTACCTAAAGTTCTTTGCGCCAAATGTGCTTTGATTTACTTTACATTTGACATAATATTATATCCTTCCATTTCCAGTTCTACCTAAGACCTAGGTATGTAGGTTTTATCAGTCAAAAGTCAAAACTGTTTTGACCATTGACTATAGAAGGAATCACGTACAAAAATTTAAAAGGAAATTAAAATACAGATATAATTACCCCTCTATTACGAATTCGGCTGCTAATTCGAGAAGGAAGCGAACGTGTCCTCATAATTAAATTATTATTGTGGTATAGCTGAGGGGGAATTAATTGGCAACTGGAGAAGTTCCCAGCTCGAGTGATTAGCAAATGTGGATATTCCACTAACTAGCAATGGACGCCGCAAAAAAACAAGTTCTTTCGTCTAAGTTACGCGAACATCCAACTGGAACTGAATAGAAAATAATCCTTGCAGGGGCTTTTGTAGGATACGTAATGCTTAGCATACACACGGAGTATAGGGCAGTATAGAGTATAGAGTATAGTATAGGGCAGTATAGAGTATAGTGCCAAAGCTGACGAATGAAATCAATTTACTCATCCCGCAGCGCGCAGGTGCCAATTCTTCCAGCCTCACGCAAACAAAAGGATAAACGAGAATTAAAACGTCAGTTGCAATTGCCCTCCTTGTTCATAATATGTGTACCCTACTTTTCAGATTTTTCTGGAATTCGGGGGAGGGGGTGCCTCTGCCCCCCTTGTTACAACCTCTGGGTGACAAAAAATGACCATAGAAAATACGTTGACAACTAGATCATATTTATCTTTCTTACGTACAAAATTATGACACAGTCACAGACAAAACCACCTTGTACAATATGTTAACAGATAGCGAACATGCTGTTATGCTATACTACAATATAAAGTTAAACTATGTAGAATGAACGCGATTTCGTTAACAGCTTAAAATTTAAACCAACGGTAAAAATACATATTAATTAAATACATTAAACAATAGCTGATATGCGTTTATCCTAAATAAATAATTAAGGACATATTATATGCACGGCCATTGGTCATTTATAATTTCCATTCTAGGCTAGGAAATCATACGAGTTTAGTTTTATGATACATGTGTATGTATTGTATACCCCTGCCGAAAAATAATTAGATCAAAAAATTAAAAAGTAGAGTTGAGTGAATTTAAACAATTGTAATTACAATATGAATTTGTTAAACTTACACTTGATCCGAGTGCAGCACGATGTTTTCTTTGTTGCTGAGCAGCCATTTGAGTTAATTGACTTGCCATTGTTTGCTGCTGACCCATAATACGATTAGGGGGCATCTGATTTGGATTCACCATGCCTCTTCCTTGTAAAACTACTTAGAAAATACGTTTATGATGTGAAATACACAAGTTAATATACAAATAAATAGGATTTTGCAAAAGTTAAAGTGTGCCAAATCATGTAGAATTGGTATAATATATTTTATTTTGGAATAGATAAAATCTCTAACTCTAATCTCTAACTACTAACTTCTTCATTCACTTTTAATCTAGTAATCTCTATGTCCTACATTTAATTTTAACAAGTTAACTAGTAAATCATTCAAAGTGCACTCACTTTGTTGCGGTTGTTGGTTAGGTAGCATCCCTTGGATTTGCGGCGTTTGAATTTGCATTTGAACTTGTTGGGGGTTTTGAATTTGTTGTCCTTGCATTTGGACATTTTGTTGCATCTGCGAGTTTTGCATAGGCTGTTGCCCCATAAAAGGCTGTCCCATCATTTGTGATTGTTGTGGGTTTTGTTGTTGTTGCTGGTGTTGAATCTGCTGTTGTTGGAGTTGCTGTTGTTGGATTTGTTGCTGCTGTTGCATCTGCTGCTGCTGCATTTGTTGTTGCATTTGTTGTTGCTGTTGTTGTTGTTGTATCTGTTGTTGCTGAATTTGCTGGGCTTGTTGTTGTTGCTGTGACATACCCCCCATCATGTTTCCTGACGGCTGAGTCATCCCCTGTTGTACCATGCCTTGATTTATTTGTACCATTCCTGGTTGATTCATCATCCCCATTGGAGTAATGTTTCCCATTGGTGCCATCATTCCCATATTTCCTTGTCCTCCACTCATTTGACCACCACCAGGAGCTATAAATTAGAACAATCTTTATAACGAAACACGTAAAAAACTTTTGCCCTTTATAATAGACCTATTTCCTTATTCCTATGAGAGTGGGGACAGACGTGAAACTCGAATGGTTTTTAGGCAAAGCCGAAATGCAAATGCATAACATGAGCAACCACAAGGATATATTATAGCAGTGCAAATGAGATACGATAGTTATTTATAACAGGTGTAAGTACAGTGCAAGTAGCGAAGAGACAATTATTTATTCCTCTTTATAGGATATGCATATCGGCTTCGGCTAAAAACCATTCGGGTGTCACGTCTGTCCCCATCCCCACTCTCATAGGAATAAGGAAATAGGCCTATTTTAATATTCATTTTTACTTTGAGGAGATTGTTGATTCGGCATTCCACCAGGTCCCGCAGTCATTTTTTTGTTTGGCCCCATGTCCTTTATGTGGATTATTAGGCGGGCGACGAATCCCAAATACTCGTCCTTTGACGAACAAAACGAGTAATGTTAAGGATTATGATATTTATCTTTTGTTTGTTTACAATTGACAAAGTCTTCTATCAAACTTACTTTACTCTTTGCTTTGGAGAACACCTGAGATTCCATTTCAACAGCATTTTTGTTTGTTGGCGCACCACAGTGAAGGATTGCCTCTTCTCTGAAAAGAAACAAGTGACGAGAGATTTAATTTTATATTCTGGATCCAGCAATTGATTAAGAGTTATTTTTAATTAATTAATTCAGCTAGATTAAGCTTACATTTTAGTGACCATGTTTTGACGAAACAGTGGGGTTCGCCAATTTTCATCAGAAGTCATCATGTTGGCAGTCATGATTGTCAGCTGTCGGTAGTTGGTAGGTATACCACAATCAACCTATAAAAAATGTTATAAATTTATTGTCAAGTTACGGTGAACATTGTATGGAGGGTAGGCGTTTTTTTAAATTTGTGTCTGGCTTGAGGTTTAAGAACAAAGTATCGTCAAGAATCTGGAGAGCTTACAATTTAGACGTCACAGATGACGTAATGAAGACGTATTACGACTTTACAATAATATATATTACCTATTATTGCAATATTTATTTAAAATGAACAAGCAGTTTTTTCGTTAAAAGACTATGTTAATGTTAATTCACTTTACACTTTAACTGGTTCTCAAACCAATGACCAAAGGAAATAAAATTTTCATTATGGTTACAATCAGCTGAAATTCCGTATTAACCAAAACTTGTAAATTAAAACAACGAATAAACTCAAAATAATAATAATAACAAAGGTAAAAATTCATACCTGTCCTGCGACAAATGGGGAAAAATGGAAGCCACTGATATCAGATGTTAGTTGTCAAATCAAATTATTTCGTATGTTGTCGATTAAATATCGGTACACAATAATTACAAAGTAATATTACTAGTTATGTTATATTATAACCGAATAAAATCACTAAACCAAAGAAATTATGAAGGAAGTTGTTGGAAGAGAAAGCAGTTCAGCTATTCAAGTAATTCGAGTCCACGTTCAACCACTACTGCTGCACTGGGTATGTGTTATTTCATTAGGCTTAAGTATTATTAGGCCAGAAGAGCGAGTCAAACTTACTTTTTATTTAGCTTCTTGTATTTACGTATGCGGCCTGCCTGCTGATATCGGTAGGCCAAACTCGTACAGCACGCCACTACTGCACTGCATACTGACACAAGGCACGAAAAACGAATAGGAATATCAAGTGCTATACTTTACACAGTACTAGTACGGTACCGTAAAACGTCTAATAAAACGCTGGGAGCTTTATTCTTTCCGGAGCCTCTGTAATAGGACTCAATTGTAGAGGGGCCTCTATTAGAGGGTTTATTATTGAATTAATACCAGAAGGATGGCACAAAGGAAAGGGCTGGTGGGTATATGTTGCCCAGACTCTCAAAGTCCCAATTTGAAGATATAATTGTAGCGTGGACATTTCTAAGCAAGGAGTAATGGGTCCCAACCAAATCGCATAATAGGTTCGAGAGCTATACCCTGCTGAAGGTCAGATTTAGGCTCCAGTTTTTACACACTTTTGTGTATAAATCTTGAACCAATTAACTTACGGGTTTGAAAAAAAATACCCGACGAGTTCCCTTTTTTATAGGACTGGGTAGGCACCGACATCGTCCAATTCCCCCCACTTGAGGAACCGCCATTTAACATGGCAAAAAGATGACGCTCTCATTAAATGTCTCAAATTGATAATATAATTGTAGGCTGGACATTTCTAAGCAAGCCAACATAGGATCCCAACCAAATCGCATAATAGGCTCGGGAGCTGTATACCCTGCTGATGGTCAGAATAAGGCTCCAGTTTTTACACACGTTAGATTTTAAGCTTTGAAAGCATTTTTGTCAGAATTTTTGTTATAAACTCAGTTATTAAGTGTCCCACAAAGTCGTATAAGCGCCCATTCGATAGGTGGATAGATTCCCTACATTTCCTTCGCTAATACCTCTAATCAATATGCCATTGTAGAAAAACCTCAACCAGAATGTCTCAATTCATTTCTGTGGTCAGAAATTTCTATACAGCCCTCCTGAGTAGCCAATCAGGATACTTGAGTAGTGTTTTTTGCAGCCAATAAAGATTCTTTTGTCCCTTGTCGGCCAACCTTTAAGGCGACTACGGGTGATTCTATTTGGATGGTTGTCGGCTAACTTTTACCTTAGTCGAATTGCTCAGCTCACAAAAGTCAAAACAATAGTAAAGTATAAACCAACATATAATATGAAGCGTGTAGCAAATAGCAATACCACTTGTAGTCGTATTCTTTGTAGAGTACTATCGTGCCGTAAATATGTGTACATACATTGTATGTATCATTCTCAAATCTCATTGTATATCTCTTCAGTTGTCTTCTGACTCTGTTAGAGTAAACATCTATTTTCTGTCTTCGAAATTATCGTTCTAATATTGTTTTGCTGTAAGTCTGACTTTTGTGGCTATGTTTTTTCACGGACTATGGATAAGTATTGAAGGTAAATATTTCCTACATTGTCAAATAAAACCTCTGCATACTTTCTGTCATTATTAGCAATATCTGACTCTCAATAACAGAAATACTAACTATAGCGGTAGAGTACCTTAAATCTAAATCTCTCCTTAAATAACTTTTAAGGGATATTTTTTATATTTTGATACTTTATTGTATTAATAGTTTAGCAGTTTTACTGGAATAAGAATTATTTCCGTGGGATCTGTATTATTGACGCAGTCAGTCAGTTTATTAGTTTGTACTTGCACATTTTAATGATCACTTTATTACTATTGTCCCATATTCTTTTATGGTTTGTTTTCATCCCGATCAAATATATCAACGCTCGTGTTTATATTTTGCATGGCAATATTTACGTTGTATAAAACTTTACTGTGTATAATAGTGTACACGGTTTTACAATGTAGGACCAAGTAAGTAAGTATGTGTACGTTTTAGCTACGGAATTTTTTGTTTTTGTTACTAGCTGCTCTTTAAGTGGGCATTAGGTATTTGGTGACACTGACAGCTAGCCAATGTTAGGCGAAGTCCAATTTCTTTCAATTAAATTATAAATATAGCATGTGGAATGTGGAATGTGAACAGGACTGGAGTATCTGAGTATCTAATAGAATTATCATAGAAGAACGCTGTAATTGTAACTTTGTATTGCATAATTCTGTTAGCCATATCACGCCATCATCTATTTGACTAGTATTAACACTGTATTCTGTATAATATCTGTGTATGGATTGAATTGAATTTGATAACTAAACTAAAACACACATATTATTATGACAATGAGAAATAATATAGGTACTGGGTACGGTTAGTTAAATTCTAACTATTTTATCAAGTGTCGATGTCTTTATTAAAGTTTATATAGTGTACAATGTACAATACTCCTGTTTATTCATTATTACGGTGTCATATCACATTATAATGACAATTACAATTATTACCTTATTATGTTGTAATAATATTGCGTAGGTACTTGTTGCAATCTACCTAAACTACATTGGTATATCTGTACTACAACTTTTTTTGTTTTTATACTTTACAGGTACAGTACGGACTGAGCAGAATACTGAAAGAACTATATAACTAATTAAGGAACGCCATATAAAATTGAAGAGGACTACATTTACAAGTACACCATATCAGGAGGACGAGTATTTTTACAAGTACCTACAGATTTTGTCCGTATCATCGTACTCAAGCTATCAAGCAGCAATACAGAAGCAATATAATTTTATATACTACTCGTATCTGAGTTGATTATTGAGGGTTGTATTGTAAATAATTAAGTAGGTGGTTCTTTAGCAGGCTTTTAAAAGCAGATAGGATCAACAGTAAAGTTAAAGTTAACAGGTTGTGTAGCATAGCATAGGGAACTTTTGGAAACCAAATAAGTTTAGTTTTTGTACCTGTCGTCGTTTGTTCGTGTTGTCTATCTGTAAATCTGTTTTTGTACTTTTATATGTACTCTTCTAATAGTCAAGGTCAAGTGTCCAGTCCATATCCATTATCCATATTCATGGGATGCCATACCATTCCAGTATAAACTTCAACTGCAGCTGGGAGTTTGGTTTTGATTTTGCTGGACTGGACTTGGACAGATTTAATGTTTAGTTAGACAGTTCACAGTTCTCATCACACAAGATAGTTTTTCCTAATGTTCTCAAGCAAACCACTTTTTTCAAGCGAGAAACAATAAACTCTTCAAGTCCATCATTCATCCATGGGACTTTACAGTTGTGCAATCGTAAGGATCGCGATCGCATCGGGAAATATGTGTGCTGCCTGTTGATCAACTTTAGTTTACATATTACATACTTGATATCTGCACCTATCCAGTTGAGAATAAAATATCAATATCCTAGTTGACTGGACGGACTTGGAGTCGACTGGAGAAACAACACCTGCTGTTCTATGTATTGTTATTGAACTGAACTCTATCATTTTACACGCTGACTGACATTTCTTCGTCTCGCCTACTCGCCTCTCTCCTGGCCTGGCTGGCATATTTATACAACTTTAGCGTGCACTCGTGTATGTACTGTGGTCTAGCGAACTGAACTTGTTCCAATTATATTCTGCTGAAACCTTAAGTTATGAGATTGGAAGTTGCGTGTGAATTGTGAACCCTTTTAACAACTTGTAAGCTTTCCTATCGATTCTCATTTAATTACGATGTGAAAAACTTTTATTATTACTCCGTCAATTACAAATTATATTTAGATATCAAATGAAATCTAAAAAGCATAGAATGTGCTTCATTTCTGTTTTATTTTCAAGCAAATAACATCTCATTCTTGCCTTGGTTTCATCTACTCATCATCATCATATACTTAATACTTACTGGCGGAGTTTACACTTCAAAGTTTCAATTTCACAGTGATTTATTTTGGTGCTACAATTTTTGTTTGTGAGCTTATAATTTGATACAGAGTATTAATTCATCAAAATTAAGAAAACGGTTTTTGTTAAAATTAAAGTATGCCTTTATGTCAAAGTAACAAGGCTACTGCTGTAGTAGAAGGCAGCACTTCAAACGCAAATGGAAACAATAAAGGTAAAGAAATTTAATATACATTTCGTATGAAAATTGTCTAATAAGCAGACGATAAATCATAGTACCTATTCTACCTATATATACACATGGCTTATAAAAAGTCTGCTTTCAGACAAATATTCTCAGTCTCAATATGCAGGTAGGCGTATTATAAGTATTATTTCAGAACCGACTAGCTATAATTATATTTTGTAAAGCGAAAATTTGTTGTTTATTCATGTGATGAGGTTTGGAAATGCTATATTCTAATCTTAGGTATAATCGGTCATTATTTTGATCATTTTAGTCCTGCTTGTAGTGTAGGAAGAGAACATTTTAGGAGAAAATTAGTCTGAAGCAATACTACAGCCATTATCAGTTTGCTGATAAGTATCGGTTGATTTGTAACGTTCTATTATTTGCTGTGTGTGTGTTACTCACATACAAAGCATTTGCTTTGGTTCAATATATGTTGCATAATAATTATCATTTTCTTAGCTCAGTTCTGTCTCGCCTGTTGTACAAATAAATTCATTGTACCTTACACCCAAGCCAAATGAAATCAAGTCCAAGTACGAACGTTAACTACATTTACATATTATATGTAACACGCGTGCATATATAAATGGTTTTGGCGAATTGTGTTAGTGTAGGTATGCGAAAACATAGTACATAATATTTATGTAGTAGTATAATATAGCAGTCTATGGTCCGCTCTGGTTCTGGTTACTCTAGTTTTGCTGCTCAATACAATATTAATGGTTTTCCTCCTCATTACCATTACGTACCAATTATTGTAATTAGTAACTAATTAGGAAATCACAGTATTCAATAACAAATGCATTCTGCAATATGTATACTTACTTTTAGCAGACCAGACAGCAAAATTCAATTCACCTTTAGGAATGTATTGGAATGGATTAACTTATAACAATAATTTAACTAATATGTCAGAACAGAAAATGAGCATTAACTTAAAGACTTATATTTAAATGATCATCAAAACAAAGGAATTGTATCATTAAAACAAAGTAAAAATCATTATTTATTTGCGTC
>JAQFYC010000628.1:0-50977 GCA_034694165.1 Tomocerus mixtus
TCTATGTTTCGTTGCACTGATATTTATGAGCATTTAAAACATAATTTATTTTTTATAGATATCTGTTCGTGTTTCTTTATCAAAATTAAAGATTTCATGAAGTTACCTAATTGCATCATTATCTGTGCATCAAAGAATGATTTTTTATGATTTCTTTGCGTGCAAACTACATACGCTGGCAATATTTTATGTAGAAACGTCTCATATGTGTATAAATAAGTACGTGCAATAATAGTAAATTAAGATTGTTAACTGCACACTGTGGAGATATTACTTTTTCTAATTCCTATTACTCAAACTCTAAAGACTATTCATGTTATGTTGTACTTTGAATTTACAATCTTGAAAAGAAATGTAGCAATTTATAAACCCACAGAAAGATACAACTCGCTATCTGTAATATTAGTATTTGTAATTAAGTTTTAACATGAAAAGTGTGTTTCTCATTATTCTCTCTACCTAATTTGATTGTCAATCGCAAAACGCAAGAATAATTCTCCTTGCCTGACCTGCTATATTTTTATTTTGTTCAACTTCCTATTAACTGAGTATCATTACAATACACTTATTTATACCTAGTTAAAAATATTTTTGTAATTGCATTAGTCATGTTATGCAAAAAATACACCGCCAAGAGCTACTAAAAAGTAAAACCAAATTCTAGTTCGAGTATGGGGCAACAAAATATCTAAAATTGAAAAATCCGTTAAAGATGAGATTGAATCTAAGACGATAAAACTGGTTGTCTACCTTAACGAATAATTTACTTAAGTACAATTGAAAGGTAAACTGCATATTACATATAAGAAACATTATTACTTGCAAAAGTGCATTACCAACATCCGCAGGCAAAAATATATTGTCTATATCTATTTATAGAGCTACCTAAATATTTTTTTACTTGCTCGTTTCGTTAGCTAATGCCGATACTCCTCTCAGTTTTATCGTAAAGACGTAAAAAGTCTTATAGAAACTCTCTGAGTAGTTCATTAGCACTAATTATAGCAATTATTTCACCTACCGACTACACAGAAAGACTATCAAACGGAAATACAGTACACTACACGAATTGGAATATATCGAATTGAATGTTTCACTCTCATAGCTTTTATTCTCTTAAGTACTTAAGCACAACGAAAACCATTATAGAAAATACTTTACAATCCCCTATATATGCCAACTAACTTATATCTTGCTTTACTACTTACTTACTACACTACTTATACTTGTTGGTTGGTAAGTAAATGAAATACTACCGACACAAGTTTTACTATTTTACTATTTCATAGTATTAAATAGAAGCGAAGCGAACGGATGACATAAAACAGTTTGTTTCTCACGATTCTTTTATTTAATTCTACAATGCTAACCATCCACAAACAAGTAGGAGTAGTTATAAGGTATTGTGCTATTGTATTATATTATATTCTAGAGGAACAACAATGCAGTTGCATTGCATTGCGACTACAACAAACAGAAACACACTAACTACAGTGTACTTAGGTTAGGTAGACCTATTCCTTTATTTTAACTGCAAAATTTCTCTCTCTTTCATTTTAACATGCTGTACATCAAAATCAAAATCAGCTTTAACATCAACAAACTCAGATGGACAGAAAAAGCTCATCTTTATTTTATTTATGTGCATTTTGAAATTTTGTCTCAACCAAATTAACTTGCTTTTACTTCAGTGTATTGGAATAGGCTTGATTTGATCTTAACTCAAAGCAACGGATTTATTTGTTTGCCTTAATCTCGCTGATTTTCTAGCACGACAGTATTATAGTAAAGTAAAGAGAAACATTTAAACGTTAAATTATTAGATTAAGGTTCTCTCTCGTATTTTCGTTTAAATATGATAATCATATCTATTCCCAGCATCACATAACTTTGCGATTCTGCTGGTCTGTAGTCTTTGCTTAATCAAAATAACAAGCATAATTCTAAACAGTAAATTTATCTCTATCTGTTGAACATGGAACAAGTGGAAGTTACTTTATTTTACTTTTGTTTGTCAGGACTTTCTCATTTTGTATATCACGTAAGTAAAGTAATGAGTATCTTCCTATGAGTCTTTGAGTGTAATGTTTGCCAGTTCGTTCTACATATATTATTTATCAAAAAACTAATTGGACAAACACCATAAACTAGAGTTTTAATTTAGACAGAATTTCGAATCCAAAATTCTCATGTGTAGTCAAGTGTAACAGAAAAGGTTATCTGGAGTAATCTTAATCAGACCAAACAGGATGGGGTTCCTGACTAGCTGCATGCTGCATTATTTATCATGTTTACTAATACAAAACATGATTTCGTGAATTAACCTGCATTTTTTCTTATGACTGACATTTCAAGCATTTCAAGTGCAAATGAGAGTAATACTTGTTGAAAACAGGAAAGAGTCGGTAATTAAAAAGCGAAAGCAAATTAAATATGCATAACCTAAGAGTAAAGTGACATAAAGATGAATCTTACTTGTTTCTGCTGGCATTGGAACCTCTAGGCGAATTTGAAGAAGATGAGGACGAAGATGAGGTTGCCGGGTATTGATGTACAACATTTATATTGTTGCTTGCCGAAGAGCGTGCAGAGGACGAGGAGGATGAGGTTGAGGGGGAGGGTACTTGTGAAGGGGTAGTGCTGGAGGATATTTCCATTCTGCTGGCCCTCACAACAGATTGGGATGTGGAGGATGAATTTTGCTCCGGTGCATTTGTCAAAGCCTCCTGTTGTTGCTGTTGTTGTTGTTGGGATTGACTTCTGATCCTGTGATGACTGTGGCTGGAGTAGGTCGTGACATGGGGATGATGTTGTTGTTGCTGTGCCTTAGTGGGATCCCATGTGGACGTGGACGTTGACGAACTACTCACAAAGTCTAGACACTGCACACTCGCTGACAAAATGCCAACGAGAGCCACCAACACGCTTTTCCACTCCATTCTCATAATGACTCTGTTCTCGTAAGAAGTCCAGTCCAGTCCAGTTCAATCTCTTCCTTTATTCTATTTACTGTTTAAATTGTCTCACTTATAGCGATACGAGTATAGTA
The DNA here is from genome assembly GCA_034694165.1 of Tomocerus mixtus. Taxonomy (NCBI): domain Eukaryota; kingdom Metazoa; phylum Arthropoda; class Collembola; order Entomobryomorpha; family Tomoceridae; genus Tomocerus; species Tomocerus mixtus. The sequence continues at coordinate 3,050 of JAQFYC010000628.1, forward strand.
GACAAAACATTTAGTACATAATATACCTACAGTCTATGAATGAACTATTTTATTTGTAGGTTGCTTTGCTTTGCTCACTAGACTTGACTTGCTTTAGTTAAGGTAATAATCTAATGCAATTGCAATGCAATCCCAATCCAATCCCAATTCACAAACACACATAAGTAAATTCAATTCACTTACTCACTAATATGTAATAGTTGTTATATCAGAAGTTGCTTCTTTCCTACAGATATAACTAGATTATATCTATGTGTGTAACCATAAGTGTTATAGTTGTGGCTCTGAATGTAAAGTGAGTTTGAGTTTGTGAAGAGACAGACAGAGTGGCAGACTTACTTACTTCTTGTTTGGGTTACGTTTACGTTCACATTGATGTTCCCTTATCTCACTATAATAGTATGCATGCAGTTTAACAGTTTACGTTGTTTTGTTACATACGTGCTTAATGTTGATGTTGATGTTGATGTTGATCTGATCTTGTTGCGTTAGTTAACTATAGGTATTCCTCCTCCTCCTTTGCATTTATTTGTATTCAGGAATAATCCTTAATGTAGGTAATGTGTCGTGTGTGTGATGATATTCCACTAATATAATGTAACTCAATTTATATTAGAACAAGACAAGGTAAGGTGTAAGTGTAAAGATGAAGGCAGGGAGCCAATCTTTTAAATAACTTGGTCAGCTAGCTTTATTTCGAGCTATTGCACCACAACGCAACAATCTGCTCCTCCTTTGAGATTTGATTTGTCCTGTGTGCTCTTTAATCTTGTTGTAATCCAAATCTTATATAACTGAAAAGTACAGATACAACACACATTATTTAATATAGGCTATAATGTCCAATTAAGTAATAGCAGAATTGTTTGCACTATTTTTTTCAAAAGCAATGTAGAATTGGATTTTTTATTTATTTATGAACGATAGACGATAGATGCACTTATGCACTGCACTATATACGAAATAATAGGCAATTTCAAAATTTCGAGAAATTTTTTAGGTGTATCTTTTATGCAGAGATGATTCTTGGTTTTTACTAGTTCTCTCTGTACATCATTTATCTCTGTATGCTCCTATTGTCCACATAAGCTAATCCAAGGTGTGATGGAAGTTCTGTTAAGTGTTCTTATAAGGTGGCGGTGGCACTTAGATATGTATGCTAAAGTTAATAGGTGCAATAATGCATGTGCAAATTATTTAGTTAGTGTGCTTCACACTACATATACCAAACCAAGTCTCATGTAGATAGTTACCGCTTGTAAGGTATGAGAAAAAGTATAATAGTTTGTTAAGAAGAATAGACAGCGAGTTTAAAGATAGGATAGTGTGGGTAATGCAATTCAAAGAAAGATCAGCAGATCAGTAGACAGATCTGATTTCTATTCTTGGATGGATGAGATGAGAAATAGATGAGTTGGGTGTTTTTAATACAACAAGGATTAAACTTTTGCTTTTGGCTTCACTTCCCTTCGTTTACGTTCAGTTTCTTTAGTTCACTTACTTTAACGTTACGTTCCATGTACATCAGAACCTTTCGTGTCTATATTTTGCACGAAAATGCAATTTTTTCACTTAAGTTTTCAAAATTACTTGCAAATTTCAAACTACAATTAGTACAGTAAAGTACAGTCCTTTATTATCGTTCAACACAATTTTCAGAGTATTTTTAGGGAAAAATCCCAAAAATGAATTAATTAAAGTCCAATCCAATTCACTGATTTTATTATTGTCACAGGGTTAAAAAGTTTATTGATTAGATTTACATAGGAGGTCAGTAGAACGGTGAAGAAGTGCAAAAAGTGCACCGTAACTCTATTGGAAGTGCAAGTGAAACGGTATTCTCGTCGGCTTATAATTTCACGCAAAGGGTTTTGCTCTGAATTGAAGATTAATGGATATTTGGCTGTGTGTGGGAATACACTACAGTACACTACTGAAGAGAACAAAATGATAATAAAACTTAGCAAGCAGGCTCACACGAAACGACACCTGAGCTTTTCCTTTGCAATGCCGATGCTGACTGAAGAGATATTTTGAACCAGAATGAAATCTTTGCATGGATTGCAGTGCTTTGCTTGGGGTGGGATTATTACTACAGGTAGGTAGGTACTAGGCACTCTCTATCTCTTACATACATATAGGTAAGGTAAAAGAATACTTTTACACGCATAGGTACACACCTTAAAGCACTGCACATTGCATCTTACATTCTACATTCTATCGGTATACAGAAAATCTCATGAAGCAAAGCAACTCGTTCGTATTTGTTACCGGAGTGGCTAAAGGTAAGTAAGTTCACTCAGTCACTCAGTCAGTAGTACAAACATATTATACATAGTACATAGTAGCATAAGGTAACATACCAACTCTCTTATACCTGTATGCACGTATGTGTAGATGCATTCGATACCCAGTACATAAGTAGAAAACGTACAGTTATATTACAAATTAAATGCAACTCGTAGTAAATGCAATAAGACACTATGTATGTAAGTAGTTTAGTTAGTAGTGACTGTTTAATGTGTAACATACATACAAGAGATCTTCGTACCCTACTATATATGCATCTATGTGTGTACATACAGGTATATGCAGCTACTTGAGATTTGAGTTAGCTAACTGCATTAACATTATTAAGTACTTATATTGCATTATAGACACGTTATGATTAATAAGAGCGCAACTTCTACTGTTTTACTTCACTAATGTAATGTTAACTAGTCTATACTCAATATTCTACCCCCTTCCTACAATATACATTATTAGTACAATATGCTACGCATTCACTTACAATTCTCATTGCATTTCAATGTATGATGTGGTGTGGTGTGCTAGAGCTTTAGGGCTATAACATAACACAAACAACTCAACCCTACTATATTAGAATCTAGACTGATATATGATGGGGTAAACGAGTTCAAGGGGAAAATGAGACAACTCTAATATAAAACAAAATCAAATCAATGAGAAGTTACAGAAATAGCAATTAATGGGCAGCAATTAGCTGCAAAAAGTTAATGATGTGATTTGATTAGGTACTATATGAACCATATCTGTACTATAATTAGACATCTTATTTTCGAACTTATGATAACAACATTGGCATCTCAACTACTTTATTTACTTTATAATTATGAAATAAACTTTACTGTTTATCGTTCACACAAATGGATTTTAGGACAAAACATTCTTTCTTCATGGAAAAGACCGTTGACAGAAGAGACCGGAGGACAGAATGACCCTTGTCTGTCATATAGTACGCATATTGAGGTTTATCCTTGCCAGTATGCTCAAGTATTTCCAAAATTATCCTTATTGTCGAATAAAAATGAAATCACAGGTTTGCGAACATGATGATTACAGAAATGTGGCATTAAAAATATATTGTCCATGTGTCTATGAGGATAGCCTACTCTCTGATGTGCAAATGGAATTGTAGCACGGCGGGTTCCGTCCCCGGTCTCTTCTGCCAGCGGGGTTTTCTGTCCCACGGGGTGTTCCGTCCTATTACCATACAGACGCATGCATAGAAGTCTAATTTGTCAGTGCGAGCGTTAAGCAGTACTGGGTCAACGTGAAAAATAGAAATTAAACTAAATGCGTAGGTCTAGGTAGACAATAAACAGTATTTTATATTGATTATCTTATTTTTACATCACTGAATGATACAGATAAGTGGTGCAACTCTTTAAGGTATTACATAAGTGTTTATGTACTACTAATCAATATAGAGCAGAACAATCAATATGAGCACAGGTTCCTGTAAATGATAAATACTGATGTTAATTTATTATCATCAAATCTTTACATGCAAACTGCAGGTATGCACAAATTGGAAGACAAAATATCTAGTTAATTGAAGTGCACATAAAACGCACTATTGTTATGCCAGCGTACATCAATGGGATTGGCATATAGTAAATATTAAAATTATCTATTAACTCTTTGTCACTATCTTTTAAAACTTTTGTTTACTAAATTAGACACTGGCTTTGTAATTATAATTTGCTATGTGCAAAGTGACTAATAGTACCATGTAGGTAGTAGATATCATCTTATGTGTACATTAACGGATTAACTGTACACGTATGTTTAATAAAGTACATGCTCATATATCAACTATTCGATTTCAATCAATTCAAATAAATAATATTAAATAGTGAATATGAATTCAATCAAATAGACTATCGTTAAAACCATATTGCGTGTACCCAACTTAAACCTATTTTAGAGCATATCCTAGATAACAATTTGTACATAGATAGCTAAATACATTATAAAATAGTATATTGTAACCTTTGAGAATTCTATTTGTATTTACTGACGACTCCTGTTACTTCTTTCAATTGCCTTTCCCTATATGTAGAGTAGGAAATCATTGTTACACTACTTTGCATCTCTTCCCAACAAGAGCCTAATTTTTGCATGTAAATAAACAACCGTATCATAATTTCATTTGCTTACATCTGATTTATTAGCAACAGGTAGCCCTTTTATCAATTTAACATTAATATTTTTAGATATACAGATAAATTACTAGCATAAATTACATATTTTATACAACGAACACAAACAGTTGGAAACTCTCTGCAAACACGTCAAAAGTGTCTTCTTCAAGTTAAAGAACAGTGCTAAATGGAATGTTATGTACTTAGTATAATATTTTACATTGTATCAATACAAACTAAATCAAAGTGGCTAGCTACAGTGCGTAACATGGCATTTTAATGAGCAAACATGACAAAAATGTCTTTACACAAAGAACCATTCTGCTACATGTAAATCTCTATATTGTATATCATTTTTTGTCAGCACTAATCATAATTCATCAATAATATAGTGTAAAGAGAAGAATGTAAAAATAAACATAAATAATAAATCTTCCTGCTCACGTACTTACAGTTCAAGATAATAAAGAAACATCATAACAATATTTTCACTCAAACAAACAAAGCAACTAAAATCAAAACCTTTAATAACAATGTTATTAAACCTTTATTGTGGTTTAATAACATTGTTTTTGTTCCTCATGTGTGCCCTATTATGCACATCTAGTATTAAATGTAGTTTTGTATGTTGTACATTTCCCATCATCATACACCTGTACCTACATTAATAATTAATTAATTTAGGTGTGAGCATAACATACACTATAATTCCTGTCCCTTTCTTTTCTTCGACATACGATGCTCTTTGCATGTATCTTATGTATATTACTATATAGTTTACCATGAATATGCCAACTCCCTTTAATTGCAATATCTACATAAAAATTCCCATAACTAATTGGAAACTGTGTTATTAGAAGATTAATGTGCACAGTAATCTTGTCGGATGTGCTAGTATACAAAACAGAAGCTTTTAAGTGCCATCACATATTTATATGTAGTAGTAGCATGTAGTTCAAAGAGGATTTAATTCAGTACCTATAAATTACGTTTCTATTATTTGTCTGTACCCACTTAATACACAAATCCCATTAAAACTGAAACCTATGTGCACACACAAATACAAAACTGTAATCATTTTCTGTGTATATGTCTGCATGCAATACTTGGCTTATGTCCTTTGTATTTGATTGGAATATATGTATAGTTCTGTATTGATGTGTAATATAAATAATAAACTATTAATGCAATTTAAATGTATATTTAATTTCTTTATCTGTAAAGTGATCTCTATCTGTATAATATAGACAATACTGTTCCTATACATAAATACTTCATACAATTACATAGTATGAATCTACTAAATACCTTAACAATAAGATTGAGGAGCATATGTTGTAGATTCACTCGCTACTATTTTCGCATTACCGTAAGGAACAGATTTTTCTGTGTGCTACTTTAATTGAAAGGTACTACAAGTACAAATATCAAGCAATTAGTCCACCCCTAATCTATACTAAAATCATCACTTTGCAAAATACAATAATTGTAACAGTAACAGTAAAAAGTTTCTTTTACATATGTATTTACGAATAAGTGTGTTCTATGTGTTCGAATTCAGAGATTCTTATGTGGAAACACGTAAGTACATAAATATAATTATACAAACCATGTATTTACGAAAGCAAAAATCGTGAGAACAAATAGCTGTAATTAGCCACTATAGAATAGTTTAGGAACAATAAACTTGAACATGCATTTACATTGGATACGATTGCAAATTGCAACATGACATCGCAAGTTGAAGTTAAGCAAAGGCAAATTTTCTACGCATTTGCATATAAATGTTTATCCTACTACTAGAACTACATGACATGACAAACTAAAGTAGCGCAAGGTATCTACACACTCCTCCTGCCTACAATATAAATATTGTCTGTCCATTTTATAAAAATATGTATGTGGTAGGTAATTCAACTAATACATCTGCATGTATAGTACATGTGTAAACACAATAAATATTATGCTAAATGTAAATAAGACAGCCTTCCCATTAAATATATACCGATGCAAATATTTGCCTACAAATAAAGGTCTACATCCCAACTATTACTAATAACGAAGAGAAACACTTGTCTTGTAATTTTCTTGACAGTTTGCACTTAATTTCGTATAAAAATTACACACTGGGTTATTAATTCCATTTATTTAAAATTGCACACATGTCAGTTTTCATTTATTACCAATCAGAACTAATTTATTACACTACATATGTACAAAGTAAGTCAACTTACCTATCTGTGTACTGGTACTATGTATACTTTATTGGGTAAATCATATTTATAGTGAATTTGTATGTAATAATCGTTTATTTTTGGTTGTTTTCGTGTGTTGCTAATTCAAGAGTGTGCTAAACTTATTTCTAGCGTAACAATTATTGTAAAATTAGCTGGAACAAGTTTAATGTTGTAAAAGAGTTGAAATTTGAGGTAGATGGTAAATTTAAAGTCAAAGCCAAACCAAGTGGAGTGAGTGAAGTCAAGTGATGGGTTAAGAAAGTCTAAAGAGACAGACAAGACAGACAGAATTTCATATAAGATTGCATTGACAGTGAAGTGAGATGAGTTCAGTTAGTTTTGGTTTGCTTGGCTTTGCTCTGTCTGTGATATTCAAGAAGTTGGCTTGGCTTGGCTTGGCTTCTTGCGGTGGCAGTGACATTAGCTATTACTCTTTCTTTCCATTACTACACTACTTATTTACTTGCTAGAAAATCTGTGTGCTTCGCCAAACAATTTACAATATGCTAATACTTATCTCTATATGCTTACTACCTACCTACCATACATAAATAGGAAACTTTAAAGAAAAAACATGTGCATAAGTATATCCTTATTGTTATCTTTACTGTATTTCTACTTGTTAGCTACCTACTGGTAAACAAAAGCTACTTAGGTCGGCAATGTATATATTTATAATAGATACAGATATATTTATGTAGTTATAGCTTGAAGATGAATTAGAAATACATTAGTTACGCAGACAGGTGTAGAATTCTTATACAAAATTAAGCACAGCAAGATTTTTGACATGATATGGAAATTCTTCTTCACTTTAGCAATTTTCTTGTCTTGTTGTGCATATATTGTCTTGCCTTGTGCTATGTTATGTTGTTGTGTATTACATATAGAGTAGAGCTTGTTTCTTCTGCCATTTAGCAGTATTAACTTGTACTATTACGTATTACGTTGTTTTTAACTTGTACAAATAAATAATGTTCCATTATGGATTTTTGACAGTTCTTTGCATTACAAGAATGAAAATTAACAAGAATGCTTATCCCTACATAATATATCTCTACTATGGATATCCTAAGCCAAATTAAATTGAATAAGATGCTATAGTAGACGAATATTAGCAAACAGATCCCTGTCACCACTAGGTACCTTACCTTTGCACTGTTATGCTTACAACTCTTCTCTGCTGAATAATTTACGAAAACTGAACGAAATCATTAAAAATATTTCGTTTGGTTAGTCACGCAGTGGTTTCTTTGGCTTGTGTTTTGCCATGACGTTTTAAATGTTGCTAACATATTTTGTGCAATGAATCTATGAATTTACTTTACTTTTGGTTCAGCATCTACATATATATCAACCAAGTCTTCAGAAATTGAAAAAAAGAAGATATATTGTGATCATATACAAAATAATTCTCGTTTCCTAAAAATTATCACCATTGTTTTACTAAATGATTCACATATTATGCATATTCATGTAATATAGTGCTGGCTATAAAGTGCTTGGTCGTGTTACGTCAACGTCAATATGCCAAAAAGTACCTGAGTAAAGCAAGGAGCATGGTCTGGCATCAGCCAGCATCTTCTTCAAATGAGACAAATTCTATTGCATTATGTAATATTACGATATGTACTTAGTAGGTGCCTTTAGGATCTTGTAGTTCAGTGAAGTCAAGTCAAACTGAATGGGCTAACTAATCGTTAGCTAAAGAGAACTCGACTATTATGCACAAAGAAATGGATGGGTAAATGCCAAGTGGCCCTTCCTAAAATGGACAATGCTAAACTATCAACAGCCTCATTAACTATACTTATTCTTCATACAGTAGATAATTGTAAGCCAAAGCTATGAATTAGTTACGTGTGCATTGTGTGCGTACCTGAGCTTTTGTTTATCTATGTTTTAGTAATCAGGAGAATTAAGGAGCATGTATAATAACTACTATTGCTAATAAAGACTGACAATAAAGCAATAAGAGAATCTTACTTGTCCTGTCGCGTTGGTTTCGTTAGTTTGTTCACGTCACGTCGGTCACAGACACGAGATTACATCTATAGTAGTATAGTATTATGCTTTAGGACATCATTCATACATCATTTAATTACAATTAGAATTGTATTAAGCAGAAGTCCTTAGTAAAAGTGTAAAGCTTGCTGATTTTGAAATAAAGAATTGCTGCTGCTGCTATTACATCAAAAAACAAGCTGCAAATGTTCCCATTAAAACTGAAAAGGGTTATTTATTTCATTTAATTTCTTTTGGCTACTTCACTTGCTTTGTTGATGGTTGAGGGAATGACTTTTAATGTCTAATGCGTTGAAAGTAAAAACAATCCCCTAATTAAATTCGTCTCATTTCTACGCTACGATCTGTCATCTTTCTTCATTATCCTTTTAAATGACTCTTCAATTGCTGTGATATAAGATTGTTATGTCAAATGAAGTTCTGTTGCATTATTACCACATTAAAACAAGAGACTGACATGGAGATGGCGATTTGATCTGATAAGTACAATTATATAAATACATACTGTTGCCTATTGCGTTTAAGGCACAGATACATACGCTCGTTGTGAAGGAATAAAGTACATAAAGAAAATTACACACCTATTTACCTACCTACCTATAGGAGTAATTCCTAAGCTAATTAGTACGCAATGAAACTAATTTTGTGCCAATAACTGCAATGAAATTCTCGTGAGACTCTTCTCTAGTCTTTCGTTGTACTTGCACATTACTTACATCATCCCACATACATAACAATACAATTTAATGTCTAAAAGCACATTATTTGCCATTTATATGTACAAAACAACAGCTAATAAATATCCTGTTTATATTTGTCAAAATATTTGTGCATTTAAAATTCAAGAGCAGCGTAATACTGAAATTGATGGTACCTGCTTAAGTACCCACATGTAGGTAATAAATATAAATTGCTGGCAATTTGTGTTTATTGTCATTTATTATACAATTACTCAATGTCCCATTATTCTGCAGGTGTAGCAATAAATACTGTCTCCATGTGTAAATAAATGTAGATATGTACCTTGACATCACTTAAACCTGAAAATTATCAATTATGCTTGTTTAACTACTTCAAAAACATTAGTTTTTGGCAATTCGCTATTTAACTCACATGTACCTACATAGGATCATATTACTTGAAAACCGACGCAATTTAATTAAATATATTCATACACACAGTTCGTGGACTATTCATGCAATTCTTTGGCAAAGTGCATAGGAATCGGTTAAAATAGTATGTAGATAACGCATATATTACTAAGATTATACAAAAACTTTTTTTTTGCAATTTTAGGGGTTTCCTTATGTACAAATGCATGGAGTGTCGGTTGGCTAAGTGCGCCAATTGACTCCTAATCTAGATTACCTTAATTTATTGTGTAAATTACAACATTTGTCTACGTAACCTTAATACACTTGTGTCTGTAGGTTATCTATGTATAGATCCGTGTAGTTTTCAATTAGTAAGAACAATTTACTGCTATAATAATGCTTAATGTAACTTTAATATTTCTCGTATATGTACTATATGTTAGCACGCATACTAAATGTGCCGCAATAATAGTATGTATTAGCGAATTGATTGTTTACACGCTTTCAATTACTTAATGTATTGTATTCCTTAAAAGACAGATCCGTATCTAAAGATAAGTGCACCTCTATGGGAAATAAATTATTTGATTCTCTAATAAATAAAACATTTTGCTTTCTACTTATATTTGTAAAATAGATACATAAGTTTGTATTATAAATTCATTGTATGTGTGCTATATGGGAGTTACTTCAATTTAATTGTGCAAGTGCAAAAATACGATGTCCTTTGTGTGTGCGTGAGAAAAATGAAGTTATACTTGGCAAATGCCATAGTGCACACAGCTAAATCATTATTTCTGTTAAGTGAATACGATTAATTTGAAGAAAGTGCCACCCTTTTGTAATATAGTGTAAATTTGTAAAATGAATGTAATAAACACGCGTTGGATGTGCATTATTAAGGAGCTAACCTATCACAATACAAGTATATTTATCGACGACGCAATATTTCATTATCTTATTTGCATATTCGTGTATATGAAGTATAAGCACACATGTTCCTACTACTTGGTGAATTACACACTAAACATTATTTGCATATTATAACATATAGCTAATGGCTAACATAATATTAATTTTTGATTGAGCTTCAATGAAACACTGCTGTGACAGCAGTAGTGTAGTCCCCCTAATAATATTGTGCGAACTGGTAGCAAACAATTTAGACTAAATCAGAGAAGATTAAAGTTAAGGTCTGCGAATTTCATTGCAAAGGGCGTTATCTCCCTAAATACCTGAAGCATTGTCAAAAATAAATTAGAAACATTGAGATCCTACTCAAAAATATCAGCAATTGTGTGAAGGTTAAAGAGAGAAGAGATATAAACAAACGATTTTGTTGTTTTCACTAAATTAAAATAATGTTGCTGCAATGGAATTGATATCAACTGCAAGTCAGGGTACGAAAAACATAAATACTTATTGGAAAATGTAAATCGAAGTATATGCTTCCTTAAATACTTTTGGCATATATTTTTAGAGCTATTCTGCTTCAGTATTTTTGGGGTTGCATAAGAATGGCAATATTATTCATAGTTTTAAAGTGTTTTACTAATTTTTACTTGTTACAGTAGGTATAAATATTATTTTGTTCAATTTTTCCATAATTTTCCATGTAATGATATTTTGTCAATTCTAGTAATTGTAATGTCTGCTTTAAATGAAATGCAAATATCGATCCCTGGTTCTGGTTGAATGAATAACGCTAACGCAAATCTGCTATCTACTACTTTTAGTTAGTTTGATTACTGCATAAGGACAGGTTATCGTTAGTGTAACGCGAAAACGTTATAATAAGAATTCGTTTTGTGGGGGCGTGCATTTATGATAGGTTAGTTAGTGCATTATGTATTTAGTACAGCGTAGCTCTATTCTACGCAACTTTCTGGTAAAACTTGAAGTAACAGTAACAACATTACATTTACATTCACAACTATTTACATTAAGCTTATTTAATATTCCTGCTACATGATCACTCACATACTTGGTACATGGAATTATAATGTTTTTAGGTATTTTTATCAATAAATGAGTTCATCTACTTACATATCTGTATAAGCATAATAAGCAACACCAACACTACACACTGATGCAGACCTCACATCACAACTTTCAAAGTGTTGGTAGAAAAATAAACACTTATCCAATTGTTAATGCATAAATATCAATATCTGCCTGCAATGTCCACAATATTAGGGACGAACGCATATTGTCAGTGAATTTGCAAAGACAAATATTACGTATGTTCATAACAATAGCAAGGTAGGCAGGTAACTAATAATAAGACAGAAAACTAACTTATTGAATATTATTTATTTGTGGGCTGTTACTGTCCTTGCATCCTTAATTTCAAATTCTGACCACATGTTTTACATATCTATGTACTTACTTACCTATTTATCTAATATAACTATCTGTAGGTATTTGATACTGATACACACATTTATATTTAAGTAACATACCTACTTAATAAGTGTTGCCTGCTTATAAGTACTTGGATACATAAATATCAGAATGGGATTCTTAATTACATGTTAGTTGCAAGTGAAAAGCAATAAAAATACTATATTGCTGTTTCTGTACTTACGCGTAAATACCTTTATCTCCATTCTCAATTCTTTAATGTGTAATAATGTGCAGATTGCTATAGGTATGTATAAGTGGATAGCTTCTAAGTGTATGAAGTCAAAGTCGTCCTTCGTCGCTAGACTCACATTTTGGTAATATCTGTCAAAATTTGAGGTGGAGGTGACCTGATCTGACTGGCGACTGTTTTGCGTTGTTATGCTCACTCTGAGATCTCACTTTTCTTGATTGCCCGAAGTTAAATCATAATTTAGGCTGCAAGTTATAATTCATATGCATTCTTTTAACTTTTCCACTTTCTTTGCAATTATTAATAAAGCAATGTTATCTGTGAGCGCACTATACCTACACACTTATTGCTAGAGAGATTATATATGTACGTAATATTAATATTATACCTATTGGCAGTCATTTAATAGGCTAAATAAGTAAATTTTAATGCTTATATACCTACTACTTATACATATACCTGAATACCTACCCATATAATTTAATATGTACGAGTGTTAAAAGCTCACTACACTTTTGTACCACAAGCTACCTTCGTATATTTGAATAAAAAAGGTAAAATCTTCTGTCTGGCCCTTGCCTTGTAGTGAGTAGATATCTACCACAGGATAATATAACAATGACTCAATGTTATAATAGCTGTGTTTACAGAATGCAGTAGGGCAGATATTCCCCATCATAAATTATCGAAACATATTATCACATTCAAATACAGATATTTTCATACCGTATCGCATGCAAATCAGTTTTTCACTGATAAAAATTACCATACAAAATTGTTGTCTGCAATACAATTTTCAGCTTAAAGTGACTTGAGTTTTTACTTTCCTTGTGCTCAGGGACCAAATGATGGATCATTATGCACTCTGCATTATTGGTTTATTCCAGATTCCGTAAACGATGACATTTAGGTACCTATACATATATGTATGTAAGTAATTAAACTATCAGTGAATACAAACCAAATTTCAACGGTAACCTCTAGATAAGATCTTCCTTATTTCTTTTGATTTCTTCATTTACATTATTCAGGAATTATGTGTAGTATAGATACAAATACTTCAATCTAAGCTTGCAATCCGCATACCTTTGGCTTTTGTAGCATTAAATTACATGTAGCTTCATTTAAGCAATGCAACTTGTTCTGCAAAGAATACAATCGTTTATACAAGCAGTCTGAGTGTGACACAGCCTATAATTTTTATGATTTGTATGAAGAGAGATTAGATCTTTTGTACCTTTTTTAATTCGTCCAAGATGAGAAGCTTTTGCATATAGAATTACAGGTTTTTACAATATTCTAAATTCTAGAAATATTTCATATGCAGCCACTACTTATAAAACTTTGAAACTTAATTAGTGGCATTAACTATAAGTAGTATACACATACTAATACTAGCGCAAACAAAAAGTTCATGATTTAGATGCATTTTTTAGGGAATCATGTATTGTTAGTTGTAAAAATCATATAAATAAAGGAAAATACTTTGATAGTAGTAAGGTCTTTTTTATTTGCTAAAAACAAGAAATATTATACAATAGAACAACATAAAAGGAGATTCTTCAGAAATTCATAAGAAATAGGATGAGGTCGTGTCAGGAAGAGCCAATTGCTAATATTATGCTAATGCTGTTCAATGCTAACATTATTACATTCTGATTCAAGTCTGTATAGGATACGCTGAAATATTCCGCGTAGAGACAAAAAGAATACTTAGTCGAGTAATTAAACTTGAATTTGCCCAATGTCTTCCTTTATTAACAATTAAGGCCTTTATAAAAGTTGAGGCAAAGAAAATATTACTATGTGTACACACTACACAAGTAAAGTTCGGATAAATACGTAATATTGGTATACCTACTGTATGCAAAGTCCTTACACCTATTCATGGGGATAATTAAGTGTTGCGAATAGTTCAACTTCTTATCTATATAGGTAGTTGGACGATAGCGATTTTCGTGATATCATGAGATCCCATGATTTATAAGAGGCAGAAGATGTGCACATATTTAGAGTGAAGAAGATTCACCATCAGTTTGGCGTTTTGAATTTTAATTAGCTAAATTAGGTAGGTACCTAGGCTAATATGGTAATATTACATTGTTCTATAGAATTATCATTTCATTTGAAGGTTATCTCAAGATCAGCAGAAAATAGGTAAGCTGTACGAATAAATACATACTTGAGTGAGTAGTATGTACATATTGGTAGGTATGTATGCGTACATATTTGTATTTATTAGGGAATACACCCAAAACGAATGAAAAGGGAAAAAGATGATTACAGACTCAGGATTACCACAAGTCGAGCTAAGAGAAGGAATCTTCAGTCTACATTTATCTCTGATCGTTTATAATATACCTACATAGTAATAAGTTGTACTTTTAGCCAAATGGACACTAATCAAGCAGGTTAGTTGTATGCCCATTATAAAGTAAAAAACGCTTTAGTGTATGATATGCAAACAATTATATAGCATAACAATAGCATTATTCAAGAGAACGTTTAGATTCTAACTAAAGCATTCCTGATCCTCCGCCATTAAGTATAACCTTGTCTTTTTCGTTTTATTTTTTGGAGTTCACGGCTCATTTAGACTTACAAAGATTATTGTACATATAATATCTACCCCTTCACAAAGCTTCATCTAATGCATTTATTTATGGTATTACTAATTATTAGCATTCATTTTGCATGTATACTTACTTACTACTGCACATATCAGTAATATCATCAGAAGATAAGGATACTTACACTTACTTATACGATACAACAACTATTACAAAAATAAATACTTACATTTTCATTGGAAAATATCTTTGGGTCTTACCAAATTAAAATTAACGATAAGACTCGAAAGATATGGTTAAAAAAAAGAAAAAACTTTTCCGGAACTGATCTACAGATTAATGAGCTGATGTTCCATCAATTTATAATAATACAGCTAGTGCTTCAGTTCGAATTTACTTGATGAATTCATTGCCTTTATTTAACAGGATAAGTGTATACACATTGTAACAGTAGATTTCTAAATATTTTTGGTTGTATGGATTCCTACCAAATATTCAAGGAAAATATTTACGTATTGGAATTATAATTATTACACAAGTATGAGGATTCTTGCTTTCCTATAGAAAATTGTAAATTATTATTGCTAATAATATATCAAAGATGTCTACAATGCATGTATGTATAGCAATTAAGTTTTGAGTAAAAGCTTTGCAGTTTATTTCCTGTGTATAAATCTCTCAAAGGATTCCCTGGATTGACGTTTTCTTGGCCATCGGTCAATCTCGCTCTGCTTCACTTCGCCTTTGTCGATTAATAAATGGAAATCTGATCTGCACATACACAACAATATTTATTTTGACAAGCTCTAGAGAAAATTACGAGACTTCAAGGCAATTCTCCTCTTTTCCCGTCATTAACTAAGTAAGTTGATGCTGAGAATTTCTTACTGAGTGTGTATATGTATGTGTAGAAACATTTGTAGATCTACCTTTAGTATAATTTATGTACCTATACCTAAATACTACAGGCAGATGCATTGAAATATACTGCAGTGTAATATACAATGTACTTTGATATTTAGATAAGTCGGTAAACAATAATATCTCGATATAAAATCATTTACTCTAACTGTGTTGCATAACTTTAGTAATAACGGTATCTGATTCTCCCACTTAGCTCAGAGTTAGCTGACAACACCATAAACATAGCTGGTAAAGCGTCAAGAAAGAACTTGACATTTATAGGAAGCCATGAAATTATATGGTGCCTTCGGCAGAGAGAAGCTACACATTCGCTAATAACACAGCATTCTATACAAAACAATACATACCACACTGTTATGCACGAGTTTAGTTCATATACCTACATAGTTACAACGGTTACAACTTACAAATTAAGCACCATCTCTAAATTGCTATATACTCCAACTAGTAACTAAACCTCTAATGCAGAAATGTATTATCCAGGTTTTAATAAAGAAACATCTAAAATATAGAGAAGATATCAGTAGTTACTAAATAGGAAAATAATAAATACCTGTGCACATATTCTGTTTGGCAGTTACACCCACACGAGCAATTTTAATCTATGTTTCGCCAAGAAATCTTTAGGCTAATTACTACACGAAATACATTATCCTTTTTATGTGTCAGGGCCTGTGATATACTTTCTTGGTGATAGGAACTAATTAAATAAGCGGAAAATATGCCAGCAGCGAATACAAAGCTTGAGACACTTTTCCTAACAAGGAAAGACTTTCATATCCTGTGGATATAGCAATTGCTGCAAAACCATTTTTACGATGGCTCGTTCCATGAGTTTTTTTACAATATTTTTAAAGAGCATTTTACAAAATTGAAATTGTTCTAGAATTGCTTTAGAAAATATTTAGCACCAATAGCAATTAATGAAAATAAACGGAAATAATTTTGGAAATCACATTTCAATTTACCACAAATCCATAATTCCATAAGTTAGCTATTCCAGTTGTATGATAGCTATTAAACGAGTTTACCAAATTCACAGTTAGTAGTGTAAATGTGTACTGGCTATAACGGAAACAATCATAGATTACATTGCTAGATGTGCTTTCGCCATGCCAAATATTCACACATTACTTACTTACATTGCTTCTATTTATTTAAGTAGTAAGAAATAAACAATGAAAAAGAGTGATTGAAATAGCTTCAAGCTTGATTGTTAATTTTATGAAAATTAAGTATAGCTACCGGCATGTTGTCACCTATCAAGTCCATGCATGTAATTAAGATATTACATAACACATAGTGATTTGCATTGCAATTACCTTACAGGTATTTGTCTTGGTTGTTGGTGCCCTTATTGCCATCCAGCCACTTTATCCCCATCATATCATTCACTACTTGTTACCTATTAATTTATTTAGCACGGATAAAAGAGCTATGCATGGCTACAATAAAAGTGTCTGTGTTCGTTATAAATATATTTGTATTATGATCAGTGTTTAAGAAATTGCAATTGCTATGCTAGCGAGCACACTGAAGTGAATACTAGGTATGCACATTCGTAAGTAAAAATTCCTAAGTTTCAACTGTGGGCACATCAAAACTACTTATACTCTATATTAGGCACTCTTATCGCTAGTTAGTTTAGTAGTACACATGATATAATCTTCATAACGATCGAAGGTCATTATTAATTTAGCACAATAGCTATTTAGTTGTAATCCAAAACAAAATTCGCCAAAATTATTTTCTATAATTACAACATTTTGCATCTTTTGCTTTTGCATTTTGGCGTGGCATTTTTAGGGCAGAATTCCTTCTCCGTGTTTCTGTCATTAACTGACCGTTACACGACTCGTGATACGGCTTGATTTATTGGAAAATTAATGTTAATGGCTTCCTGGATTAATTGGAAAAGAAGAACTGATGAAATGACGAATTAGTGACGAGTGCCGACTCCTTCCCCATTATTTTAGACACAGCTTACCATTCTTGAAAGATAATTATAATCATTCAGGTAGATATAGAAGCATTTCAGTAAAAGGGTTTTGATCATTATGCATGTAAAATTTAAATATAAAAATAAGCTTGTCTTTTCTATTAAGTATGCGAAGTAAACGTTATAAAAAGACTAGAATGTTGGCAAGGATTACAAAAACAAGAGAAAAACTTACAATGAAGAAGGAAAAAGGACCATTTAAGTGTTTCTAAATCGTCAATGTTCCTATCAATTTACTGTAGTGGAACTTGCTTGTCTTTCGTATGTGTTTGTTGATCACAATATGTAGATATCGTACATCCATATATCATATACATTCTACAGTACTTAATTCAAAAGCAAACTTACAATTCACTTCTAGTGAAACTCTGCTACAACATAATATGTCAGTATTTATTAGTATGTTTATACACACACGCACTTGAATGTGCAATACACTATAGGACGTAGGTACACTACCATTTAAGCAAACCATTTGTATTCTATAGGTACATAACAGTTCAACATAGTATTGTCCACTTTATGCCTAATAGAGATGTAAGTAGTATATTGCTTACAAATTACAGTTTATAAAACAAGAGTGCTCCAGATTTTTCATTGCTCCTGTTGCTGACGATGAGTAATTTTCTATGCACATGTTAAAAGTGAAATACCTACTTTACTTATATTATGTTGTTGATATACCTAATGTCATCCACATCATAATATTTGTAAATTTGTAATGTAATAAGTAGATATACTAACTTACAAATTCTTTTTCTTGTAATTTAAGTACATATACAAAATCTTGTAAGCAAGAAGAGTAGTTACATGTAAATATATACAAGATATGTCAGTAGAATTTCGTTTCTAATTTCTTTATACATAAAGCCATTCATCCATGACGCACTTGAATTCATGCGAGGAGGATACACAATAAACACTGCACATTGTCAAAGAATTAATGAATGTGTAACTTTTATGCAAAGACCAACCTATGAAGACAGGATTGTGTTTGCACTTGCACTAGCAGAATACAATCACACAATAAGGTAATCTCAAAAAGTAGGTACGTTAGGTACCTTAGGAATCTTTATATATGTACTTAAATATTGTTGTACGATAACATACGATGCGATTTACTTATAATTAAATATTTGTACTCGTGTAGGTATACACTAGTATTTTATTCTAATGAAGTATACAATAGTAATGGTTAAATATCTATGTAGTAGGGTAGGTTTATCAAAAGTGACGATTTCACAGACAACAATTTTGTATATTATATGAGATAAAGTATTAGTGTCTCCTGCTGCCCATAAAAACAAAATTGCTAAAACTTTATGTGAATTGGTTACTAACTGTTTCCAAATAATGTGTAGCATGTCAATGACCAATGGGAATACAATAAATTAAATCTGCATGATTTCTCGTACAAAAATGTGAAAACTAATAACCTAGTTTTTTTTGCAAAGCTTCCTTACTTTCATAGTTCGTATAGCAAGGTACTCCCACTATGTTAATTTTTAGTGCAATTAAGTAAATGTTACTGTAAAAATACTTTGCTGAAATAATAAACAATGATAATTAATTATTCAGAAAAGAAACAGATTTGCTCTTGTTTCGTTGATTTTTTAAGAATAGAATTAAACAGAATTAAATGCAAATATGATATCATACAAGGATACTATTCATAATACTGTAAAGTCGAGTGCTACTGCTATTAAGTATTGTTATTGTTGCAAAATTATATACGCCCAAGCCTAGATACTGTAATAGACACATTAACATCATAGGAAACTAACACATCTTATTAGTGAAGCAAGTCTAATTCATGGACACTGATTGTTTTGTGCACAACTTTTGTATTGTATCTATTGTAATTACGCACTAATAAGTACCTAAGCAAAAAATAAAGGAAGGAAATCTTACATAATAAGTGACAATCAATCACCTTTACAAAGATGCAGATGAACGCAACATTATTATATACAAAGATACTGTAAGCATATTTATTCGTATTCTTATTACATACCAATAAATGTACGCACAATCAAAAAATATATTTCACTGAATTACCAAAGGACGCATTTATTAATAGGATTCATTTTGGATTGGGTAGAACATCCCCAAATCTCACTAAATTCATCAAAATTTGATAGAGGACCCAAAATTCTAAATTTTGCTGGACTGTGCTCATTCGTTTCCACCATGTCTCTTAAACTAGCTTTGTTCATGAAGGAGCACCAAGACTATACTCAGGAAAATATTTTGTTATTAGGTAATAGTAATGAGAGAACTCGTAAAGTAAATAATAATGACAGCAATCAAAAGAGATTCTAACGATCTGTTTAATTGCGAAATGAAAACGAACCTGAGCGAATGATAGGAAGAATATTTGTTCAGAAGTGTATTTTTCCAAGCCAGGGAGCCGCGGCTCAATTTGTCCACGCTTCTTTAGATATAATCTATAGGCACGTAATGATTCACGTATTCCTCCGTTATCTGCAATATTCTCAGCCAAGGTTCTCTTTCCGTCTACCTTTAGTTTGATAGAAACATAGTTAATTGTATACAATGCAAGACAAATTCAAATGTATTTATTGATAATTAATTGATCTTACAGTATTGTTTGGACCAGGAGTGGAACCCAATTCAGGAAGCCAATATTGATTGTACTGTTTTACGAAACATTCTGCTTTATTTAAAAAACTTAGCATTGTTTTTCCAGTCCACCATTCATTAAGTCGCCCATTCTCATCACTGTATCTTCCTGTAAAGTATAATTAACAAGGTAATCAAGCCAAATAATTATTTAGGCTAGATATTTTCGCGAAATGGATGTGATATCATTTCTTGATGTTTTTTACCTTCCGTATCAAAACCATGAGTGAGCTCATGGCCAATCACAGCTCCTAAAGCTCCATAATCCACAGATCTTCAAAAATAAATCACAAACATTAATACATTTAGTTTTTGAACTTTTTTAAATATAAATTGTAGTATGTGATCGTAGTTACCTTAGACCCATTCCAACAAATGGTTCTTGTAAGAATCCAACTGGTAGCGCTATGAATATACAAAATTACTTGTTTAGTACATTTCCCTGTGTACGTATTTTTTGGTGATAGTAAAGGAGTGATATAAATGCGTTACTTATTGCATTTAATTCGTCATCATAAAAAGCATCTGCTTCAGCAGGCGAGTCTGTGCCTGACCAAGTGACATCAACTACTTTACCAAAAGTCTATATAACCATAAACGTTTTTCCATTAAGAAACCTACAATTGTACATTATAAGTTATAGAAGTCTGATAACATTATAAATGAATGGCTACTCACTTGGATGCTTTTAATGGACAGAAACTTGGTCATTGATACCATATTGTTGAAAAAGGAATTTGTATTGAAATCGAGTCCTTTATAAAATTCGTTCACAGCATTAGCATCGGGAAGCCACTTTGGGTAGCCAATGAAAACGCGAATTTTGTCTGCTTTTAGCACAGCTTTTGCCTTAGTGTGCTCATCCATCCAATTTAGCGTGGAAACTTTGGCTTTAAATGAATTTACTATATTCCATACCATTTCTTCAGTCTACAAATACGCAAAAATAGTTCTAAAGTTCCTAATTCAACACAAATACTTATAATTGATTTAATTTTATATTAATTACCTCATCTAGTACGGGCTGCTTCACGTATTTCAAGATATACTTGTGTGTTAAAGCAAATGGTAACGACTTATCTAATAGATCTATGCACTCCGTATGTCTGCAAAATAGTAAGTGCATATTGAAATGGCATACATTTTGAAATATTAAGTAAATTATTTACATTTCTATTATAAGTACCCGTAAGTACATACTTACCGATTCGGTGTTGTCTCACTTCCATCTAACACATAAGCGAATGTTGAGAAAAATTGTCGAAATTCTCGGGTAACGTCTTTTCCAAAGGTGTACAGTATTTGCCACATAATGTATTTATCTAAACAAAAGCTTTGAGTTACATTACTACATACCCAACCTACAATGTCTCAAATTGTTAATAATTCGAGTATTGCGACTCTAACACGATAAGTATTTATCTTGGTGTCATCTCCTCGGTACTTAACTTCATTTGGAGATGCTCATTTGTCAATAGTGGATGGGAAAGGAGTAATTATGAGAATCTGGTAGCTTTGACGTAATGGGCGCAGATAACATCATTGCAATAGAAAAGTGATAATAACTTACTTATACTCATATCGTCAGTTTCTCGGAGAATTGCTGCCAGATTGTGTATGTATTGTAAATCGTTTATATTGACAAGGAATGATTTCGTTATTTCTATATCCACGAGTCCCTCAAATAGTGTCGAGAAATATTCCGTCCAATTAAACTTCTGCACATAAAGCAAAGTATTAAAAGGCCATTTTAAAAAAGTAAAAGTAAAATTAAATGGAAACAGTGTTGACTAACATTTCCGTAAATAATTTCAAGTTCATGAACTGTAACTAAATTCCACATTTTTTTCTTGGACAGATTTTCCTGGGGTGTTGAAGCCTATTGAGAAAAGAACAATAAACATCTAAAGGGGTGCATACTGCATACCACATACATACTACATAAAGCTTAGTGTGAAAAAGTCATTTACGAGAGCGAGCGTTCGATCAAAATTCCAAATATCTTTAGCAGCATCGTCTACACCAGCCTTGAGTTTTGGAGAAATGTGTATATGCTTGCCAATTCTCCACAGAATCTTTTCAATTAACTCTTTGTAAGCCTGAGCAGTATTTGGAGAATATTGGAATATATTTCGGACCAAGGGCAACTCGGGTTGATCTACCTGCACAAATTGGAAATCTTCAATTAACTCCATTGTCGTCAGTGCAATTAAATTGTCTTACAAAAATTGTATTGACGCTCGAATTTTTATAGTCGGGGCCAATTTGGAGGTCGAACACGTAGCTCTGTCCCGTCTCTCTTCGAATAATTGCTAACGTTTTTGCAATGGAGTTGTTAGTGTTGAGCAGTCTTGTTACTAAATCCACAATTGGTTGCAAGCCGGCTTTCTCTATTGCCTCTAATTAAGTTCATTAGGACAATTAGTCTTAACAACAGGTTAAAGTTGCTTAAATATGTATTTATATTCATAGTGCTCCATAACAATTACCCAAATCAACACAAGTATCGTACATGGATTTTACTTGTCGTAGTGCCGCAATATCCGAATAGGTAATGCCTTCAGCAATGCCTGCAATTTTCAATTTTAAGCATTTAAATTAAAAGTTGCAGTTAATTATTAATTACTGGATATCATAGTTATATTACAAATAATTATATATCTCAAGGATTTCGAGACCCAGCATGAATACATATAATATTGTGGACAATTTGCAAATGATTATATAGGTATAGTAACTATAACTATAGTTAATCATGATTATCTTGAATACGTAAGTAGTGATTTTAGTGGAACACAAACACTTACCGCGCAACCTTCCAATTATTCTATCACGCATTATTGTCGTGTGGTCATAAAGGGGGACAGCAACAACAGCCCCCGTGTCACTTATCCAATTACCACATGAAAATTTATGAAAATCGTCACAAGGGTCCACAGTGTCATCCATTGTTCGGCTAAATAGGGTTGCTGTACTGGTGCATCTCTTTGTCTTGCAAATTTCATAAGGCGCTGTTCAAAATTTGAAATTGACAAGTATTAATGGGTTTAATTCCTTCTGCATTTCAACTTTTCAATTGCCAACCCTACATAGGAATCTGGATATTGCCCCAGATCATGATCAGTATAACAAATAATATTTCAACCTTGTAATTTGTATTCACCCACCCTGCCATCCTTCATACATAATATACCCTTAACACGATTTTGATACAACTCGTTTGCCTAGTAGAGTGCTATCAACAAAATTAGTATGTACTGTACTATTGAGTAACATAATATCTTGTATGTTGGAATTAATCAGAACTTCCCCCCATAAATAAGGACATCAGATGATCTTAGACAATTATGTATCGCCGAATGCGGAATTTTAATAGGTACTAATATCCGAAATTCAAATAGTATAAATTATCAATTAAAAAGTAACTGCATAGTGTACTTACGAAATGTTTCGTTGTAAAGGTAGGACACAACAGACAGAGAAAGAGTTAATAATCCAACCATTGCTAGTAAAATGGCAATCGTTTTCTTAGCACATTTTAAGGATAAATAGTAACTGAAAAGTAAACATTCTTATATAAGGAAAATATTTTTCGAGGGAACTGTGAGTATTAAGGTTTATTTATAAAAGCTTTATATCGCCAATCGCCACACCTAATTGTAGAGCTCGAATCCTTCGTACTAACAGCGTCGCTGGAGTCCTGGTCCTCTGCGATGGCAAAATTTTGCTGGGATGGGGAACGTTCGGGTCTTGGGGCTTCCAAAAAATGCATTCTTAAAATATATTGAGTACTGCCCCAGCAGTAGTTGAAAATGAACTAACAGTTTCAATGCTACCAAAAGAATGTTCCTTAGTCAAGTTTGTTTTTAAATGGACTATTTAGGATAAATCATGCAAATGGGAACCATAATCATTAAAAGTGTCTAAAGCTTCTGTTTTCCAATTTATGCAAATTTATATGGATCTGTGTTTACCTTAATCTGTGTTTACTAATGCAACTTATGTGTACAATTATAGGTTTAATCTTTTTCATGTTAAACTGCCTACTTATATTTAATAATTTATAAAAAATTTGTTCAAAGGACACTACATTATGATTGTGATATTGCTGTGTAAAGCATGTTGGTAACATTATTATATTATATCACTTTTCCAAGTATGCAGATTTAATAAACCATTTGTATGCGAATTTGTAATATGCAATAATAAGGAATATGCATAGCATAGCATATAGTATGCTACTTAAGTAGTAATTATAAAACTTTGTATAGGCACTAACGTTTTCGTCTACACATTTAATGATGTAGTAAGACAATAATATTATGAACTGGAATGAGAAATGAAACAAATACAGCTGCTCCAGTTTTTGTGTCACCATAAATTCAAATCAAACAGCTATACAAAATAGTTAGTAACATGTATTTTAGTTGCGAATTAATTAGTTCACTTACATTAATTTATTTGATTGCATATTTATTTTTCAATCTGTAATTTTAAGTAAAGGGATATGGTATTATCTCGCCTCATTAATTTCATGATTGCAAGGATTGGTTAGCATTGCCAACATTATAACAAGCTAGGCATGTTTTACAAATTACGGGGTACGTAGTTGCATTCATTTATGAATTAGGACTACCTATTGTTAGTAATTTCAAAAAAATGATTAAAAAACTGGAGCAGGAGCATTTGTGTAATGAAATAATTCAAGTCTTCGGTTATTTCGTAAGCAGATGTAGAAGCAATGTTGCAGATACACAAAAGGAAAGCGGTCAATCAGGGCTCATAGTCCAATTCTCAAAAAGTCACGGGCAGCTTCTTTTCAGTTTAGCAACGAAACTGCCTGCTTGCAGTTACCTACTATAGACTGTTTCTCGAGCGGTAGTGAGGTCAGCAATTATCAAGTCAGTCAATCAGTTCAATCAAGAAAGACTATTATTAAACTATGGAAAAGTTTAGTAATCTACAATTAAATAGTAAATGCACATGTTTAAATGCCTTTGTATCATTGGTCCGTTCTTCACACTATGAAAATAGTGAAGTAAACAGTGTAGACATAGTCTTCAACTTTGAATTTGAAGTGCTAGCATTGGAAAATTATTAAATAGTATGTAGTAGCTTTTTGTGGGTCACTAAGGGATATGATTTTGCCTTGGTAGACTTAATCAGCACGCGATAGACCTAATTACCTCTAAAAATTAAACTTTTTTAGCCCTGGGTGTGGCATCAAAGCTGTCACACCCGCAGTAAGATTTTTTACTTCTTTTCCTACGAACATTGAATTGCATTAATTTCATGCTAAGTAACTTTATGGACCTATTACGTATACAATGTATGTGTAATTGAGCAAAGCTTCTCCCCACACTGCCCTGTAGACTGTAGACAACAATGTAAATGACAAATGCAAATCTGTTCGTTTTACCGACAATTATCATGCAGGCGAATCTTTACCGAATTACTAAGTTCTGGGGTAAACCAATACTAAATACGATTCAGGCTTGTATTTAAAATCAAAAAGGGGAGTGACCAAGTTGATTTGGCTTGGAATGCTGCATGATGGTCTGAACTAATTTCATGAATGCATTATTAACAAAATCAAACGTTACTGTTATAAATTCACACAATTGACAATTGTTGGATTTGAGGTATACAATTTTCCCATTTAGACAGTATACAGCAAATCTGTGCCAACTTTTAGGTTAATGATAATTGCATGCACAATGAATAGTAACTAAACTAGAGTAGAATGAACCGAAAGTATGTATGTACATGTATAGACTAACAACAGAGCATAGAAAATTTCATTTTTGTCAAACTGTCACACGGTTAAGGTTGATGGGGGGAAAGTGAAATGGGAATAATGGATTAAATGCCATATCAGTCGGTTTAGACAAAGAAAGTGCCTTTTAAAGTACATCCATTATACGCAACTACAAAGTGTTACATCTGCACAATTACTTAATGTGAGATCGGCATTCAGTCTTTGTATATAGGACATAGATGAGATAATTTTATATTTAGACAACTCTTATAAAACCTATTATGATTGTAATGTAATTACAGTACCTACAGTATTAACACCACTGTACTATCTTCAGTATATTATGATGATCTGGATTATCATTATTTAGCTCAAACTTATACTTAGTACTTCTAATCTAAATCTACCATGATACTATGTCAGCCCAAATGAAGTTCGCATGGAAATTGATGATTAAAGAGAACTTAGCTCACTCCCATGACATCCATTCTAAGACGAGAGTTTTGTAGTCCAATTGTCATAAATGGGTTGAAAATTAGACCATTTTAAACAAAAGCAAATTAAATTGGTACCTGTACAGAGATACGCTTTTTATGCATCAAGTATACTGTGCCTCATCGTTTGTAATTGTACACATGTGTAGGTATTTATAAGTAATGCTGCTTAATTACTTAACACTAATGGTCATTAGCTGAGTGTCACTATATGCTATCTATAAAGCAACGAAAATTATGTTCGCTGTATTATAATACTTAGAAATTACCCTTAATATAATACGTTGGTTTGTATAGTCCATAATACATATATCCATATGCGTTACAAATTGCAAACTACTGTTTTTCTTAATATAAGTAGTTGTATGTTAGTATCTGCAGTTAGCTCAAATTAGATAATGAGTAAATAGAAAAATTCTTTTCTTTTGCCCATTTGTTTCTTTATTGCAGCTAAAAAATGATGTTATTGACACAACAATACTTCCATAGTAAGTTGTATTATTATTGTTGTATAGATAGTATGTATGGTGAATGCAGCCGCTAAATTGTCTAATAATGATATCATGCTGCTAATTGACTACAACAGGTGATTCCTCGTTTTGTAATGCAACAAATGACACAACGATTAATCAGTAATTACCGGCGTTTCTTTATCCGTGTTTGTAAGTAAACCAAAGCGATTTCTAATTTGCTGACACATGCATCAAATGTAACTTCCAAATGGGAAGATTTCAAAGATGCAGTTTTCTATTCTACTACATTGACTTGCTAATAGTAAAATACAAACAAATTCGTGCTTTGTCACTTAATAAACCGTGCAAACGGATGTCTCTATGTATCCCTTTGACCAAAAATTATTAAATGTTTCTTGCTAAACTACAGGGTGTTTTGTTGATGAAAATAGTTTAAATGGCATATTAGAGACATTTATTTTCCGACAAAATCTCACATTGCCACATGTATGGGGTAAATTGAGATTCATATTTGGATTCCTTACGTCAACAACTTTTCAGCGATACACCACTTGTCATATGTTTCTATTTAAAAAAGTGGGCGTGGCCAGAGCTCCCTGGGGGTGTAGCAAATTTGGCTCAAAAACACTGACAGGATTACTTTTGAACTCCTCTTTTGAATTCTGAAAACGGAATTCAAAAAAGTAGACGCGTTCGAAAGTTGACTGACTTACTTACTGACCGACAGCAATGACGAAATGATAATGTATCTGGCGATACATAATTATATTATTATGCATGTATTCTATGTCTTTGCAAAGGAATATTTCTCAGTAGAACTTAACCTACTGCCTTTGCGAATTGGGGATTTACCTGTCTGAATGTACAAACTTTTTATTTACATTAATTACTATTTACTGTCTGGTACCTCTGTTTCTGGTCATTAAATCTTATAGCATTTTCGTAAAATTCATTATTGAGCGTGTTCTATTTCTTGTTTGCGTAAGTCCTGTAAAATGTTCCTAATCAGTACAGCTAAGGTATATCCGACGTAGTTAGGTACCTAAATAAATATTTTTATGCAATTCAACACTTGCGCAACTGAAAAAATAAAACTCGTAACTTGAGATGTGGGTGGGTGTGGCTGTAATATAGATTATATGTGAATTTGAAGTAAATCGTTGTGTTAGTTAGTGATACTTTTAAGAAGAATCTGTTACAAATACATAAATGTCTTACTTAATCAATGGGATATTGCATTCTTCAATTATTCGGGGCAACTAAATAAGTTTTTTGTCGGGCTGAATTTGGTTATAGAACTTTTGCCTTAATGTCCATAATTTTGTTAATTATTTTGTTCTGAATCGATTGCATGTTGTATACATCCAATGAATTCATTCAGTAAGCAATTACCTACTTGTTGCAGGTACCCATTCCACCTACTATGTAATAATATCGTACTTGCTTACATTGTTATTGCATTTTCTTAGTTACCGTCTCTCTCTTGAATGATGAAACTTAACTTACTCTGGTAGGAACATTTTTACTGTCATCTGTCATGTCAGTGAAATTACTATTGTAATCAAGCATAGAACAGCCAATACTTTGGTAAAGCATCTAGGTACCTTGTATACCTATGTATTTATTATACCTCCACATTCATGACAGGACAGCACATCAGTAGCTAAACAGACGATTTCCAAATACAGGAAACGATTATCTTTTGCTATATCTTGCTTAGCTAATCAAATAAACACTCATTTAGTCATGGTTTCTAGTTTTACCTACTAAAGATGCAACAGTTCATTATTGCTCAAATGGATATTCTAAAAAATTGACTGACAGATGAACAACTTTACTATAGTAGTACATGTGTACATTTGACTTTCATTGAAAAAAATTCTGGGTGGGTGAATCTTTATCTACTATTCGTAAATAATTACAATGCAATTATAAAGTCATCACAAATAAAACGGACAACTGAGAAGGTATTTCATATTAATTAGCTTCAGTAATAAATGCGTGTGCGTAAAATCGTGTATTCATTAACTTTAATTGTTTACAAATATCCAGTAAATGCTATTGTGTATCTACATTAAAATTATACATAACAAAAACTACTACAATACTAAGACATGTATGTACATTTGCAGAATTTGCACGGTTAGACGAAATTCGTTTTGCAAACATGAAGTATGTAGGTACATAATTACTACTGTAGTTTAGTGAACACCTAAGTAAATAATAAGTGCATACTTAAATATGTTACTGTCTGTCTTGTCTTTTTTAACAATTTTTCAATGAACAAGCGAGCATTATTATTATTATTATTATTAAGAATATTACGCCATACCAAATGCAAACTAAATTTGAACGCCCTGCTATCAGTTACTATGTCATACAACTCTACTACCCTCTATTTGAAAATGCCAACATTACAATGTCATCTGAAATATTTTAATTTAGCAATATTAGCAAATGATCTGTATTACGAGTAGTTAAATTGTATTTAAGAATTTAAGCATTGAACAATTACATTAACTATTGCGTTAGGAGGGAGATTGCCGATTCCCTGTGTTCTATGTAGTAAAAGTAAGTACTGTAAGACTTTTGACACTTATTGTTTCACGTGTTGTTATGAATAATTATGACGTATATGTAATGTAATGTATCTTTGTATTTCCAAAAAATATCTTTGCTCTATTTAATTAGGCTACGTACACTCCTACTAACTTTGTTCACCTTCTATGAATCCTTTGAATTAGTCCCAGTCTTGATGACTGAGTGAGATCAATTACATACAATTGCATTCCCTTAATTAGTATTACGTTACACAGCTCACACTTCATTCAATTCCATTGTATAGGTACACATTGCCTTATCTAAATAATCTGCCGCAGCTATTATAATAATATCTGGTTTATCTTTCTTCTGTATATTATTCGAGAGACAGTCTCCTGCTGTCCCAATTAAATTCTTTGACTTTATCTGGAATCAACTTCACTTAATGCAATTGCAATGCAACTCTTCTGTACAACGAAAGCATTCAGAAACAAAGGTTATTATTATTATTGTATGCGATATAACCGCTTTGAGTAATTAATCAGAGGCTGAACCCGAACGACATTACTAAATCTGATTTATCCATCCAGAATACCATTTAAGCCAACTTGCTTGACAAGAGACCATACTTATACACAAAAGATGGATGAAATTTAATTTCCTTTCTCTTACCTTCAGTAATTGGGATCCAGTTACGTTTACGTAAAAAGAAATGTAATTTCTAGCTAGGCATATGCGCAATAAACCTAATCGCGATAAGCGGTTGATAGCAAGCAACACCTATGCATAATTAGCTGTAATAAGCTCTTTGATTTAATTACTTTCAAATTGCCAAACGTAGTTAATATACTATTCTAAATTGGCAGGTTATAAGAAATAATTGCGATATTGAATGTATTTAATGGCACAAACTTCTACTTATTGTTATATATACAAAGGTAGTATAAATTATTGAATTATGTATGTTGCAATTGAAAATTCACTTTTACTTAATTCCAATACAAATAGCACAGGAATGCGAATGGTATTTTATTTAAATAAACACATACTACTTAGTTATAAACGTATATATCAGTGTTTAAGTACATAAGCAGAAATGTGCATATAATTTTTATCAGAATTAACTACTTTTCCACCTCAATGCAGAATGTATTCCTTTATGAAATCGCTTTTACTTTAAAATTTTATTCTTGAGATGCTATCCCGTGTAGTTGTGTAGTGCAACTCAAATAATACAAAGAAAAGACTTAAGTTTACGTTTACTGATAGGTTATAATATATAATTAAAGTTTAATAGTCTTACTATTAACTTAAGTGCGGCAAATAATTGTACATTAATTGTACAATTACAAAAATCTAGAAATATTAAAGTCATATTTATATGAATGCTACAAAATAGAAAATAGCACCAATAATTAAGTTAGTGATCTACTTATGCAATAAAATGCTAAATCTACGTACAAATACAGAATAGATAGTAATAGTATGTAACTGTAGTGCTATTTAATATTGATTTGATGTGAAATTTTTTGAAAAAGCAAATTAGGTACCTATTTATTATGTTGTGTGCTAATTAACAGATTTATTTTTACATAATTACTGTAAACTAATAATTATTAGGCGAAAATTGCCAGTGCATATTTAATGACTATCCTACAACCTACCTATGTACCTGCTACAATTAGCAAATCATAAACCTGATTATTTTTGCTCTAATTTTAAGTAAATGCAAGTAAAGTTGTAACACGGTAGCTTCGACCGACGATTAGCTATTGTAGACGATGAGGAACGATCTATAAAAATACAATTGCTTTACCATTAATATGTTAAGTATGTTATTGTTGCAAATATTTCGCTTCATTCCTTACACACTTGCTAATGAAATGAGTCGCAGAATTACAGATTGCAATAGTTAAAATAATAATATTCTCCTGTTTCATTTATTCCTGACTGAGACTATCAAGAAAACTATTGAAGTTTATTGCTCTAATTAATATTTATATAAAATGACTAACTATGTATTACTAAAGAAGGAAATTCTTTTCAATAAAAGGAAATGCGGTTGATATTATATAAATCTAGATGTAACTAACCAGAAAACCTATGTAGGTACATGCTTATGTATACGCAATATTATTATAATTATTTCGCATCTAGACTAGAGTCTTGTTGCATAAATAAGTGGATGCAAATAAATGCACCTGCTGCTTTCAATTATGTTCTCTAATGGCGATCAAAGCAACTTGTGGTTCCCAATGATCTGCCACACATAACACAAGACACACACACACACTAATATAACAATTGGAACGATATAAATGCACACCATCACAAAACTATCCGCATCATTTTGCATTGTATCGCAAAATTAATTTCAATGCACACCAATGATAATAATATGCATGTGGAATGATTCTACTAGTATTTAATATTCATAGATAGACAATAATTACATACATACGTGATTACATAATGCTACACACATACTAGATACTCGTATATACATTATATTCATATAGGTGATAGTCCATTTACCATTCTTTATTAAATATATTTGCATAAATACATACCTATTTACTACCTGTACAGATAATTATTATCATTCATATAACACAGCAGCTAAAATCATTTTTTAAGAATCAGGAAGGAAGGAAATTGTTAATTAAACTTGCATGATTATTAAAAAGCCACACAGGTCAGGATTAAGATTGTATAATTCCATTACAGCAGAGGTGTAGTAATAAAAATACAAACTTGAATCTCATTACTTGCGTGATCCTTTTCATTATTATAATTTAAACGCGGTAGAGATTTGTGGACATTTAAAGCGCTAATGAAGAAGTTTAGCCACTTATTCTACTGTATTCTTTCTTCTTTAGGAATATGTTGAAGCAGAAGATTTTGATTGTATTATTTTTTCATTCAGCAAATCCATCGATTTCCGATTGCTGTGTAGTGTTAGATAATATATCTTTTTACCTACTATCTATTACATTGAGTAGGAATTTGTAATTATTGATTTTTTTCTATTATTTTACCACATTGCTATAAGGTTAAAAATTCAAAACTTGTGAAAAAGTGACTTCCTGTAAACTGCAGTCCGGGAACGGTACAACATTTCTTAAAAGCCCAACCCCAATCAACTACCTACGTAGTACTATCAGTATTTTGTCAAATTATAACTATTGATCACTATACTAATTAAAGGTAAAAAATTGCCAAGAAGCTGCAAAAATCAGTGCAAAATATGTGTATGAGAAAGCTTGGTTTAGGAAAAAGTAATATTTGTAGGCAATATAAAAGAAATAAGGCAGCCAATAAGAAGATTACAAACATTCTAATTTCAATCAATTTGCAACAATAAAGAATCGTAGCTAACCATAGTACTAAATGTACAAGCAACATACAAGCTGATAGATATACCTACTTATTGTTATAAATATATCCGAGTATCGAAAGTAAAATTATAAAGTGCAGAGCTGCAAAGTAGTAACAATGCACACAATTAGAATGTAATAAGCTGCCTGGAAATTGTTAAGTATATGTTTACATAGTTTCATGTAGTAATTATGAGGAGATTCAAGCAACTTGTCCCGAATTAAGGCAATTTTCTAATAAAATCGTGAAGAAGAAACAATTCATTGCTTGCCGATACCTACTAATTATGTTATAGTATAAATTGTAAATACGTTTTTACAAAAAGGTTCAGTTTGTTGCAATTTCTGACAACTTACCTCACTTCGATCTTTGTTGAATTCTTATGTAAATAATACTTTACCTACCAAAAAACCCATACTCATCTTAACAATGGTATCCTACAGTAGGCACTAAGTATACTTACTATTTATTTTATACAACTATAATTTTAGTTTTGTTATGTGTTTAATTTTTTGCTCAAAATATTAAGTACCTTACTACACACTACATACATTACCATATACAAAAGCCATAATCCATAATTTAGTAAATTATGTACCGTAATGTGATTTGTGTATTCGGTAATTACATATGAAGGGCAGTAATGCTACCATTGCACTATAACCAACTCGTAAAATGGAAATCGCTCTAAAAAGTGAAAATGAATTCCGAAATGATTGGATTTGACCTTTCTGCGGATGGAATACTAATGTAAATATTCTTAATGCTGCCAGCTCTGTAACCAATTTAGATTTTTCATATTCTGCGTAATTGTATAGATAATATGAACATTAACTTTGTTTAAATATTAGTTTGCATTGGCATTTTCGACTCGACCTTGTCGATTATTTATTAATTTATTTCTGCTTGCCACTTACATTTTTAGTCGAAGGAGGATGCCCCGATAATTAAGGCGTCAGGTCAGGAGAAACAAATTATGAAGCTTGTGATTTCAAGTTTCAGGTAAAATCCCACATTAGCATTCAGTTGGCATTTAGATCTCATAATAAAATATGCACTATTTGAATTAGCGTTTCATCCGACACAATATAGCAAATTAGCAAACGAGATCGTGTCTTGATTTTTGCCAAATTAATATATTTTGGTAACTTATAGTTAAGTGAGCAGTTAATAAATAAAATCAATAACCAATGTCAACTAAATGTGAAATCGATGTGTTGATGTAGACTTATAATGAGCATGCATGGTCTTACTTGATTTTAGATTTCCTATGTACTCATACCTACACTACAAGCATTTATCTCTCCCGTCATCACAAAATAGCGTATAAAAGTCAAAATGTATTTGGACGATTTAAAATTGCATTGCCTTAAATATAAATGTGATAAGGTAATTAAGTACGTATTAAACAAGCATCGTTCTTTGTAAAAATTATCTGCGGAGGATTAATAGATATTTTTGGTTGTATTAAAAGAGTGGACCAAAATTCTTGATAACATGTTTTTGTGTACGCGACATTAGACAAATTATTATTTGCATTTTGCATCATTTTAGACTAGTACTCTGCCATATTTTGCACTGGTCAATTATTTCTGTACCTAGTCGTATTTCGCGTATAACATAACCGCGTCGCGTGCTGAAAATTGGTTGAACGGTTAACTACACTACGTTTACATTCGAATTAAGCAAAATTGCTAAATTGTGACCATTTTCGAGAGTCCTCATTGCACAATTTAGTTAACGCGGATGAATTGCATTTGCAGGTGGTATTTTTATGGAGGATAATTGATATGAGTTTATGACAGTGCATAACATGACATAACATGACATGATGTGCGAGATATTGAAAAATGTTACATAAGATTGGCAGGAAAGTCTAAACTGTAGTAGGTATGTAATAAGTACCTACCTAATCAAGCAAAGAGCTGTCAAGAAATATCTTTTACATCCTTCCATGGATTTTATGGCGGACGTACGGAACCATTTGCCTAAGGAGGATGTTGGATGTTATGACACGACTCGACCTATTTAGCAAAACTATCTTTTTGGCAATAAAGTCAAATCTCATCTCTTTTAAAGCTACTTAATTTTTTGAGCGTGTGTGCACCCCTTCATCTACGTTAAACACTCATGCACGCAAAATAATGTTACTAAACAGTAAACACTAAAACCTCAAAGAATCTTCCCACATACTGTCATTAGCAATATCGTCTTGATTTTTATCTATTTACTATTTACATAATACTAAATACTAACTATAATTTGTACAAGACTAGGATGGACACATTTATTTCTTCAGCTCTGCTGATCCTCTGACCTGATCCAGAATTTTTACTATTAAGGGTTTGTTTTCTTTCCACATACTTTTGATTAGGTGTACTCTATAATGATTAGGATGTGGAACAATCTGTAGTTTATGCTATTAGTCTAGAAATTGAATGACTTTATTAAGTAAGCATATACATAAGTACGTACATAAAAGCACACGATTCAGATTAAACGAGTCTCTGTACGTAAAAGGGCAAAATTGTATTTCTTTATAGGCAATGCATGTACTTTTATTTGAAGTGTAATCGATATTCAGCTTATAATGCTAAACAAGGACACTAATTGTCGACAAGAGCAAAGATAACGATGCGATGAGATTGTAATCTGTTAAGTTGTGTAGCGTAGTATAGTGCTTTCCATTTCTTGTATCTCTCGCGTGAGACATGCGGGTGGACAAAAATCATTCCAAATTGGTTTACGACGGAATTTCTTCACAAGCGATAACTCAAATATGGAAGCAGGAAACCATAGTTGTAACTCTTAAATTGTAATTAAAGTAATTATTAGTATTGTTAAGTTTCAACATAAATTAATATTAACTACATTAACCCTAATTGCGTAACTAACTTAATTAACAACAAAAAATTGCCTTTTCAGCATTTTTTAACACTTCTAACCAAAACAGTAGGACAAAACTGAATGTCTAGTTAAAAACTATCAACAAGTAAGCTTTATATGTTTTCTCCTATGGATTGTTGCTATTATGATCAATATGGTCAATACACAATTATATCTGTATGAACATACATACAAAGATATATACATTATATAACAGTACGAAATACTAATACAAATAGGAATGTACACTACTAGTATTATCTATAAGGAACTGTAAGTAAAGATCAATTAATTAAATGGACGAAACCCAATACACTGGAAGTCGATCACATAACTTACGATTAACACAGACTCGCTCAAGTCAAGACAATAATGTGTGCTCTGTTCCATAATAATATATTGTGGGTATCTTATATCTAAATATAATGTATTATGTATTAATTATATAAGACAATAAATAACAATAAACAATTCCTTTCCTAATAAATACAAACAGAGCAATTAATCTTACGAGTGTATTGTACAGAGTACAGAAGAGCATGGCTGGCTGTATCTACAGAGAAAATTCTGCATTGCATTGGAGTGTGTTAACACTGTTTACATTACACACACGTATAACGACATGTCTCCGGTGTACATTCATAAACAAAACCAAATCTGTAGGCAAGCACCACATCCCATGAGATAACAGGTCAGGTCAAGTCAAACCAAACCAAGCCACTATAGGATACCATAGGATACCACCTAGTAAGTTGAAGACAAGTTGAGACAACCAGAACAAAGTGTAATTTATTCTCTTGCAAGATTCAAAATCAACAATTTGTGTCGTTTAAATAAAAAGATAATTATATCTTATTAATATGCGCAGTGCTATGCTCTATGTGGAGTGGAACCAAAGCCAATGAATCCTTCTGTCTCCGACTGTCATTTCTATATATCTACTATATATGTCACATTCATACCTCTTCCTCTGCCACTCGGCGACTGGGACCCATAAAATCACAAGTACACAGTAGTATAATAATAGCCACACTATCTAGAAGTTATCTTTTTTGCTAAAATAATTCAAATTCGCAAATTCGCAGTTACCTTATAAATACGACACAAGACACAATTAAAGTGCAAGAACGCAACAAAAATAATTAAAGAACACCCCAGCATTTGAAGAATAGGACCACAAGGCAAAGGAACGATTCAACATAGTGTGCAAAATTTAACAATAATTTAAATTGAAAACAATATTATTTTATCCTCCCTTGTATGCACAGGTGAATTGGAATGTGGAATAATAAACTGTCTGTAAAACGCAAACCTTAAATATACATCCGTATATATAGCTATGCTTATTCAAAAAAGACATGAGCTTATTCTATAAACAATATATCATTTAAAATATTTAACTACTATTTGGTAATCCTTTACAAATGTATGTAAATCAACATAAATATTCTTTAACCAATGTACCACTAGCCAGATGGTAATGTGTGACTTGGACAAGTACGAGAACAAAATTGTCAATTACATGCACATAAACTTACAGACCATCCATTCATCTTCCTACACGTAACTTATACATAGACACCAATATTATGTACCTGCTGCTACCTAATGGTAAATATTTCACAGACTATACTACTATTATCCCTAAGAATAAATAATATATCTGTATTCAACTGTAAATATTTATGATTCACTTTAAAATAAATGCACGCAAGTGAGTTACTAGCAGTAGTTTACTTACAAGGTGCATAAGTACAGACAGAAGGAATCATCACGATCAATTTACTTAGCTTGAATTACTAAATAAGTCAGAGTGAGTCGTGTGGGTATAAATCAAGAATAAGTCTACCTGTATAGGAACTTTAATATCATATTGCTTAAACATTTATATCAGTACATAGCATACACATAATGTATGTGTGTAGCTATAGGACAGTATAATAAAGGAGCATATTATTTTGGTACACTTTTATCAGCGTTATTGTGAGTGATGTGAAGATAATATCTTCAATTCAAGAATTGCATATAGGAAAGAGACCAGACCAGACCATTTAGCTTATTGGATTATTATTTCTCTTCTCTTTATCACACTTACGCTCACACGCAGAAAGGCAGAGTTGCAAGATTATCTGCATAACTTCCACTCGCTAAACAATAACAAGAAGATCAACATAAAAAACCACACGACATAGCAAAAAAATAATGGAAGAATATCGAATATGCACATACAAATGGTTAATGCCTAAGATCACATGTAGTATTTAGTACGTACTGTTCAGGCCTCAGTTATTCAAACACTAAAAAATCTCGCAACTAGGATTATAG
This sequence comes from Tomocerus mixtus, assembly GCA_034694165.1. NCBI lineage: Eukaryota > Metazoa > Arthropoda > Collembola > Entomobryomorpha > Tomoceridae > Tomocerus > Tomocerus mixtus. The sequence continues at coordinate 41,441 of JAQFYC010000628.1, forward strand.
TATTTTAGATTTTAATATTTTAGTACATTCATATTTAACTTCAAATGCAGTTTGTACATTATTTCCCATTTTTTTCATTGTAACTAATGTGCTTGTTCACTAACAGCTACAAAATGTGGTTTTTTTTTCATTTTAGAGTATTTAAAAATGATCATGTGTGCACAATTGCAAAATAAATGTATTCGCAATTGTAATTGTAATTCAGCTTTATTCAAGTGACAAGTTAGGCCATCCATTTATAAAAAATTAAATCAGTATTAAATGCACGCAAAAAACACCGCTCTTCCCCCACGGTCACTATACTAACTGAAATAAATAAAATATTGTTTGTAAATTTTCATTATTACATTGATATCCCACCCCTGCTAATATATAAATGGATACCTCTGTCTATATAGCTTATAAGTAAGATAGCACAGAAGATGTTATACTTATCTGTGGCGACAAATTAAATGAGCTTATGTATTGTGAGTGTATGTACCATGGATGGGACAACGAAATCGTCATGTCATTACTCATGTCAACTCGTTAGATAGCGGTTACATTCTGCATTGTTGTACCATTGACAATTCTAAGAATTATTAGTAGCTCTAGCTTTATGTACCGTTGAAAATGTATTTGTATTGTTATATTCCTTGCAGTCTTGGATATATGCTTATCGTTTAATTATATGGATAAAAGTTAGGTAATGATTTCTGTTTGGCTATCGATTGATGGCATTAGATTTTATCGATACAGAAGTATGCAGACAGACGAAGAACCAAAGCCAAATCGTGTGTGTGTGTGAATGCAATGGAGCTCAATTCCAGTACTGTGTCACATTTCGCACCATACAAATATGCAAAATGATCATAACGAAAAGAATCCGGGGCTTTTTTTGTTGTATAAGAGCAAGAGTCAATAATTCCTTCCTCTAATTTTTGCAGACCGTGATATTTATTTACATTCTGTTGGCTATTGCTATATTATGCAACTTAAGGGCAAAGTTACACAATAGTTATGTAATATAGGCTTCCTTTAGTTAAATATGATGCCCTAATATGCAAAAGAAGAAGTGTATTATTATTATGGTGTTGTGCTGTGCTTGATTTGAATCAACTTATAGTTTGACCTGACTTATTTTCCAAGTTACACATTTTATTAATACGTATTCATATGCATACCATGTTGGTAAGTTGGCTGGCATTAAAAGACAATGCAATGCAAATGCAAATTATATCAAAAGTTCTCTTATAAGAATGTGTACCAATTTGATATGTCTTTTTCATAGTATCTGTATCTATTACCTACGTACTATTGCATTATTGGTACCTTAGTGTCTCTTGTAGATCTTAATCAAGGAAATGGTCACCGTTTATTATTATTTAAACATTCGACAAACCTATTCACGACACTTCATTGAATTTGATTGAATTCGATAAGATGTGTTAACTTTAAGCCTTTACTATAACATGGTTGCATACATTGTTATAGATCTAATTACCTAGCTAAACTATTTTATTTATTATACTTGACACTGTTATGTAGTATATAGTACCTATATGAGAAAGTACCTATAGATATAATTTAGTACTTTATATACTCTTCAGTACATTAGGGCAGAATGTATAGCTACTAACTAATAAATAATCAGCAATTGCTTTCAGAATGACAGAGTTTTAGTTTGTAACTGTCTGTACAAAAGGCTAATTATATATTTTGCAATTATATTTATAGTACTAATATACCAACACAATTTGCTGTACTTGTACTATAAGTATAATACTAGTTATATCTACTACATTATTATTTATGTATTACATTGCACTGAACCACCATATACTATGTTATGCTTAATAAATAAGTGGTAAATGGGCATAGTAATTCATTATATCCTTAGTAATGTATAGATTTGTCATAAACTATGCAGAATAGATCAGAAGAAGTAGTATTTAAGATAAGAAAAACAAATACAGTTAAACTGGTAACGGCTTCTCTAATTAATAAAAGTTTCACAAACAAAGGTACCTGCCTATATCACTCCATGGTGAAAAATATAATGAGCTAGTTAAATTAGAAAACATTTCTCTCAGTTGATGTTTGCATAGAATAGAATTGATATGTAGTATATACCTACTGTACACCTAGTCTCATGCATTATGCCTTTTCCTAAAGCCCAGGAGGTACCATGATGAGATCCATAGATAAAAACTTCTGTAGTAACTTCTACTGAAGCAAATATGAATGAAACTTACCTATTTGATTCTAATCAATATATCGTATGCAAAATATTGTTATTAAATAAATAGCTGGATTGAATGGCACAGTTTCTTGTTCTGTTTCCTTATGTTTCCCTAAATATCCCCATGTGGTCTAGTCACAATATCACTTACCTCCACACAGTAGCACCCAAAATGGAGAATTATAATATGGACTTTGTCTGAATTGAAAGATCTAAATCTCGTAATCAGATCTATCCGATCGATCTCTCTTTGTTTATCATATAAATAAATGATACTACTTAACATATATTATTATATATAGGTAACATTAAATTATTATGATTGTGCAATTAAATCTACCCATACATATATATATATATACTATATTAGGTATATAGATAGTATAAAATTCAAATGTATGCAAAATGTCTCCAGATAATTATATTTACTAACTTATGTATACATACACTAGTGAAGTCAATAAATGCAAAATATAATTCAGTGCGAATATACTACAAGACAAAGAATGTAGTATATATAATATATATAGCCCGAAAATATGTAAGACGACCAAAAATGTACATATGCATGACAAAATTATGAAAATTATTGAAACTACAAGACTGTGATTACCAAATGTTGTTAAAGCAATAATTTTGGCAATTTTTTTTAAATATCTTGATATTTAAATGCTTACAGATTAACAATTCTTAAAAATGTTTAAGATATTTAAAAGTGTACAGATTGACAAGTCTAAAAATTAATCTTGGGCTTGAATTCTTTGAATACTAGAATAAAAATAATTATTAAAATCCTATTTTTTGGGTATTAGATTGTGGGTTGTCAAAATTGTATGAACGAGAGATGTGGTGGGTCTTGCACATCTCTTTCGTAATAAGCACAAGTTCGCGTGCATCCCCTGCCGACTCGCGACTGCCGGTTAGTGTATCTAATGCTCGTGTCTACCGGGTTCGCGAATCATGCCAGCAGCCAAGTTCGTGGCTTGATTTTTTGTATTGCCTACTATTAACTATATGGCATTGTTAACTTAATAATTTATTATTTATACCTGAATTAATTACATCATTTTCCTGTCTAGAATTAAATCAGAATTACAGAATTATTGCTTTGCTAATATTATGGGATGTAGTACATACTTACAATTGTATTTGTGATGCAATTTATTATATTGTCGAAATATTTCTTTCTATGTTTGCGTACACTTTATGAATATTTTAAAACATTGTGTGCTATCGGCTTTACCTGTAAGCACATAGACAATAAATTAATGCAAAACACAAAATGTTTCCGTTTCTTTCGAATGCTGTTTCTATATTTAATCCAAATATGCTACAAAATTGTAATTTAAATATATTTACATGAAAGTGAGCAAGAAGAATGTAAGCACATTTGTTTGTAAGAATGTATATGCCACATTTCTTGTATTGCAAATTAAAGCCTAGCTAACGGTACCTGCAATTTCAGATGTATGTCCTTTCTGAATATTCTTTGTACAATAGAAATAATTCTAAAAATAAGTTTATTATTATATAGACACAGATTGTTTAAATTGTAATCGTGTAACAAACAGTTTGTTTCAAATGTTGCCAGTTAACTCCAGTTGTAAGGGTAAAAGTTTGAAATTTAATTAATCTACTTATAAATTAATCGTAAGGTAAACTGTTTACCAAAGATTTTCTGTTAACACAAGAAAGCAAATTAGCACTGTTTATTTTTGATATTAGTGGTCACGTTATTGGTTTCGAATAAGTATGGCATACCAATTTTCCTAAGGGAAATAATATGTGCGTGTAGTGCCCCGAAATTAATACTTAATTTGTAAAGTTAGCAACTAAACACAATACTATATTTTATTCTGGCATGAAGGTAATTTAGTACAAATTATAGAGATAGCCTTAGTGTATGTGTAAATTATCTATCTGTATTGCAATTTACAATACTAAAAACACTAAATAGTAGTAGCAAGCAATGATAAGGAAAGATATTATGTATTATTAATGAATTTAATGAACGAAAAAAAATTGAGTGAAGAAAAGAGAAACAAGTGTCTTGCTTTGCTTACTCGTTTATACTTAATTGAAGAGAGCTGGAGAGCTGAGAGCAGTTTTGACGCAGAAGCTTATTACGCATACATCATACATACCTTTATAATTAATAGCTAGCACTTTAACTAACTAAATGCTACTTATTTGTAGTTCACTATGTTTTATATGATATGTATATAAATATATTATTTATATACTATAGACGAACACAGCCGTTAGCCGACACTCGCCACTATACTCATCGCCATCGTCAGCCACTAGGACGTGTCACGTTGTTTCATATGTAAATGTGTAAATGCAAATGTGTAAAGCCAAACAGAGGCAGAAGACAGATCGAGTATTCTTGCTTGTACTTCGTATGTATTGTACTTGTACCGCATTTGTGATATGATGTAAGTGTACAATTCTAAATGCTTCTTTCTATACGCAATTAAGGTGCTGACTGCGGTGCAATTCACAATTCTGTGTCATTAATGTACTTTACTACAATTAAAATCAGTTCTCTTTCTGGCTCTATACGAAACACATTCTCAATTTAATTTCTATATCTTTTGCACACAATATGATTCGATCCTAATCTCTCAAGACTTGAATTTTGATTAGGATGCAAAGAATTACAATAATTGTTTGTTGCTGTTGTATAGCTGGGTTCATGTTGCTGCATGTGGCTGACAAGATGTGACAGCGCCTCTGAGCTAATATCATTAAATATCTCTCAGATCTCAAATGATAATATATTGTTTCTGCATATATTAGTAGAGTAGGCTATATAATGTTAATAAAAGCTCAATGCAAATAATTCGGGCAAATAATTAATCACGTATTTCAAGTTGACAGTATATCGATTACTATGTAATCGTGTATTCTCTGGAAAATACACGTTAATTTTTTTCGGATGTCTCTTTTGTGTAAAATGATGGAAAATAATTACTTAGGTATTATCTTATATTCAAAGTAAAGCAGAAACAAATATTTGTAACAAAAAATGTCTACTACGTTTTCTATTCTTTACCTCTCCTAAGTATAAATGCATATTATCGTGTTACGTTGTGTGCAGAAACCTGTTAATTATTTGTTCACAAAATAATTGTAGTCTGTTTCATAATCAGCAAGCTTATTTTGAAGAAAAGGTTGCCAAAAATGAATAAACTATTTAATTTGAGCGAATTCATACAACTTTATAGCATAATCTTGAGAAAATTGATCTGAAATTGCAAGCTTGTACTTTTATCTGGTGTATACCTAGCATAATATCTGATGTGATCTAATTACAATTAAAGACTAGTAGACCATTCAGATTCTTAGGATACATATAAATCACTGTCAATCACAGTAATTATTACACCTATTGCATTAGCATATCAAGAATAAAACTGAGCATTGACCAGATTGACTGTTGCAGTCATTCTCCTGTTTGTCTGCAATATCTTATAGTACATAATATGTAAATGGAACTCATATAACAATTACCTACTATCAGTCAAATCCTGTTACACAAGTAAGGAAATTACATATACAATATTATATATTGTAATATTTACTATCCCTTACTACTATAGATGGTTATTAGATCCTGCCTCACTTATTAACACCTTGTGTGTGACATGGAAAAAATTCTTAAATCAAAACAACACAGAAGGGACAAATCTCATGAAGTTATGAAATTATGAGTAGTATTGCATCTTGTTTTATTACGGTGGTAATTATTACATAAGTAACTGAGAAATAGATTTTGGCATATTTTATCCATATAGATTGCTGTATGGATTTAAATGTATCATGTTATAAAACTAGGGATATAAGGGGTTACTTATGTGTATACTTATCTAAATGAAGAGCACTGCTGATTTGAAATAGGTTCATAATTTTGTGAAGCCTTCAGGAAAATGCAAATCCTAAATATTTTAGGTAGTTGCTCACTTAAATACGAAATTTGACTTTATATTCCGGGAATGCCAGAACTTTGGGTTGATTGGCTTCAATAACTTTTCTCATGAAAATGACCACATGAGGTGGCAACATCAGATCGGCTTTGATATTTTCAAAATCTTGAAGTGGAGCACATCCTGCGATGAAACCATTTAGAACTGCAGCCCGATGGGAATAAATCATCTCTTTTCCGACGACCAAATGCAGGGATTCCATCAAAGCAGGATAATTGAGTAAAATGTACTTTTGATGTTCGTCATCGGCCAGATAGAAATATTTTGCAGGGGAAATGCGGGTGTAGCAATGGTACTTAATGGATTTCTTGTAGGCTTTGAACTCCTCAATGGCTACTTGTTTTTGATAGGGATTGTGATAGAGAATTACCGAGGCGAACTCCACTAGGACGGAATGTCGATTGGAGTCGTGGTTCGCGAAGAAATATTGGACCAGAGTCCTGTAGCTGACTACTTGAGGGTCGTATTCCACGTCTACGCACTGGGTGTGGTCGAAGGACTCTGCATTCGCTGGACCAGACTTCTTCCCTCCTGAGAAACCAACACACGTTCGAATAACTCCGGGAACCACTCCGAAAAGCGGCTCCGAAAACCAGAATTTCATGCCCATGCCAAAAGTCGCATGCTGTCCTCGATTGAAGCGATACTTCTCGTCGCATTGGTTATAAGCCCCTGGAGGGGATGAAGTGTATAACGCTTCAAAGGGTTTTACATTCTTGTAGTCTGACTCCTCCTCTATTGCACCCTTATCGTTTGCACAGTCAAAAAATGATTCCAAACTATTTTTAATATTGATGAAAAATCTGACACATCCTCCCTTCTCATTCTTCGCCATTAAGATATTATATTCGGACAAATTATGGAATTTTGTATATCTTTATCTAAATTACTACTGATGAATGCAATGGGCTGATATGGAATCTAAATCAGTAGAAAATAAAATTGTTTTAAAGGTGCCATTGGTAACTATCGGTGCAGGGCTGTCGTAATTTTGTAAATAACAGAAAGATTCAGCCGATCTACTATTTACTATTAAAAGCATTCGTTCAACAAAATTCGGAAACCGAAATAATTTTTTAGATTACTAAGTCAAAAATATTTTAGCATATTGAGAGAAAGTGTAATTATAATTACCAGAATGTCTCGAAAGGATTCAGCCTCAAGTTCCAAAAATATCAATCTGGACTACCCCCTTCGTGTCCCATTCAGCAGAATCCCAATTCCAATGAAATGCAAGCTAAAAAGTCCGAGAACGCTTGGAAAAAATCGGATCAGCAATAGAGCAGACAAGTCCCATAAACCAACTGGAGCAAAAATTGGGTGTGATCAGACAAAGTTAACTGCAGGTGACCATTGAAGAATTTTTTTATAGAAAATGTTAATTGATAAAGTTCATTATGCAGTGCACTCTTAATATATGCAAATATTTCTAATTAATTCAGGAAATATTGCGGAGCCCCATAAGCTGCCCTCTCCTGAATCTACTCAGCTACCTACCACTACGGGTTCTAAAGGGGATCACGTTCCAGGGCCTCACAGTTCTATCGAAGGAAATTCTGGTGATATCACCAATGGAAAAATGCATCACTCTTTGGACTTCTTAATGGAACCTCGTCTTTTAAAAGAAGATATGTCTATTCATCAGGTGCATCCAAAGAATTTTATTGGGGATCACGATCACAATGTTCCAACTACTCCTGCTTTGGATGCTCCGGATTCAAAAAGTAGGGATTATCATACAAGAGTGACTTCAAAAGAGAAAATAGCATTGAATAAGCAAAAATTCAACTTGCAGTCTCCTTATCATTGCGAAGTCTTCCCGCAAGTTTTGCTTTTAATTCCAGATATGGGACGTCCTGGAGGATATATTGCGGTGTTTAATATTGTGAACAATAATGAAAGTCTTCTGGCTTACAAAGTTAGTTTTTAATTTTTTGTATTTCAGTGGAAATTTTGTCAAGTCATGCAAAAGTGTAATCATTTTGCTATTTTCTGGATATCTCGTAGATATGCATGAATACGGCAGCCCATTTAAATTACATAATCCGGCCAATGTATGGTGTACTGAAGCCATTAGAAAGAATTCAAATAAAAATCACAACTAAAGGGGTGGACGGAGATTTGGCAGGTGGATTTTGTCAAAAGTTTGCCGAGAAGGATAAACTGGTGATTAAAACGATTGAGTCGATACCCTTGCCCAATGATAGCAGTATTCGTAAATTTTGGAATGTAAGATATTTTGAAGCAAATTATTGGTATTAAAACTACGAATGAAATACAATTACCCTTTGCTAAATGACGATTTTAATACACTAGATTGCGGAACTCAAAATCCCAAAATTAATACAGACAACAGAAATTAAATCAATTAAAGTTCTTGAGCCAAGGAATATGGCTATGCTTCAAGTTCTCGACGAGGGATACGAGAGAACGGTCGTGCAGAATGCTTTGGAAGATAAATATAACAAAGTGCTCTTTCCTCAGATGCTTGCAAATCGCGAATTCCATTCCGCAGAGAATGAACTACTAAAACTGGAGAATCGGACCAACTACTACTTTTGGATATTTCGGAAGTTTTCAAATTACAGTTCTTTCTGGATTCGTTGCATCCTATGCGCAGTTATGTACTTATTGACCGCCAAGGGCTACATTTCTTCCCCAATGGACACCGTGAATCTGCCCCGTCAATACAATATTAAGCAATTTCGTCCCAACGAAATCCTTCAAGTTGTAAACACTATTAACAAGGCTATTATCGGTTTTATGGAATACTGTTTTAAAAAGTAATAAGTTAGCATGATATCTTCATCTCATTCTAATATGTACATTTATTTCTCAATATTCTAAAATTCTCCTAGGAAAAATAAGGCCCAATTTATAATGTACTTATCTATGCTTTTATGTATTTAATTTCTAACAAATTCTAGATGAACACAACGTAAGATCGGGATAAATTGTTTAAATTAAGTTTCACCAATCATTGTAAATATGTACATTATAATCATAATCTAACTACGGAAAATAAATATCTCACTTATGCCATTTAATCCATTATTACACCTTTGTTAGACAGTTTAGGTAGCGAAATAATTTATATTGAATTAATTGAATAGTAATATAGTATTGTCAACTAAAGAGCATATTATGAGAATTATATTTTTGAAAATGGATTGGAACAGGAACGGCCGGTCCTTAATGAATTGTATGTACATTTTTAACATATTATAATAGGTTGAGTATACGGATACAACCAGGGTTTAAAATGAAACTGCGAAAACACCAGTATTTCCATTTGTAATAGGCAGATTCGTGGCAGGGAGGCTTAAA